>JAXQQM020071162.1:0-83418 GCA_034641835.2 Pinus albicaulis | reverse complement strand
CTTATTTGATATGATTTGAGAATTATTGTACTAAATCAAAAGATATTTATTTCCAATATCATATAATTCTTAATAACAATAACAAATATATATTTTAATTGCAAATTTTCTTTAATAAAAATAAATAAAAAAATAAAAAAATAATATTAGTTTAATAATAAAAATAATATTATATTCATAACATACATAATTAAACTATTAATTTTTTTTTTCTTCTTATTATGTAAGATGTATTATTATTAGAGTGGAGCCATATTATTATTAATAAAAGAAGAATGAAAGAGACATCACAACTGCGAAACTTATTTTCGAGTCCATCTGCTCATAAATGCGACAAGGCAGGAAATGCCCGCATTGAATTAAAGCAGGTACATAATCCTGCAGTAGGCGTTTCCTGCCTCAGCACATTTATGCGCCGATAGACTGGAAAATAAGCTTCGCCAAAATATAACATATAAATACAAATATTATAAAATTTCAATTACTTTAGAAATGTCTCAATCAAACTAAATGCTAAGGAAATTTCTTTATGCTAATTTGTAATTAGCTTATTTATTTGACAACTTATTTTAACTTTAGTAGTTTTAGAGCCAACTTATTTATGATGTGCTTGTTTTATTCTATTAGTCATTTCGATAAAAGAGGGGATATCATGGTGATGGATTGATTTTTCAGTTTTTTTATTAGTTTAGGTTATTTAATTATTTATGTGTTAGTATTTAATTAAAATTTGAGTTTATTATAATGTTTATTAATTTAAGATGTAATTTTATATTTTCAAAAATTGTAAAGTTGAATAGTTTATAATTTCATATTTTCAAAATTGTAAAATTGAATAGTTTATAATTTCATATTTTCAAAAATTGTAAAGTTGAATAGTTTTGCTTTATCATTAAAAGTTGAATGGTGTTGTTTAATTATGATTAGTTTTTTTTTTTTTTTAATGAGAATTTGGTGATAAAAAATTATCATAATATTATATATCTTTGTAATTTAAAACATGTTTTTGCATGTATAAATAAATTCAGCCTTCTCAAAAAATTGAAACATTCAAAATGTGTAGATCACAAAGTTCAAATTTATCATTAAAAAATCTTCAATAAAATTTAAGTAAAATTAATAAAGAAAAGTATTAAAACTAAAAATTGTCAAAAATCTCTTGTGAGTTATTGAACCAAAAAGCTTATTCTACAATCCAGTATGAGGGGATGTGTAAGTTTGTTTGTCCCTCCGTCCTTTAATATATATATATATTCTAAATAGAAAAATAATGTAAGCTATAATTGGAAAAAAAAAAAACTTTATAAAGTAGTTAGAAGTAAACACACGTGTGAATCATTTATTTAAATAGTATAATTTTCAAAAATATTTCAACAAGATATTTAAATAAACTATTTGAAAACCTATGTTAACTAATTTATGTCGATATCAACTTCATATATCTATATGTAGAAAAAAATTAAGTTTTTATGGTTAAAATTTGTATTTGGTCCTCTATATACTCTATTTAGCATTTAGAAATACAATTTAAACAATGAAAAATAACACATTGTAATTCAGCGTTTTTTTCCTTCTGAAAAAAAAAAAAAAACACATTGTAATTTGCACTCTAAAAAAGTTTGTAGGTGAAAAAATTTGATCCCTTTTGACACATGTTAGATCCTTACTTAAGATGGATATATGTTGATACTACTCAAAGCCAAATCCTTACTTAAGATGGATATATGTTGATACTACTCAAAGCCAAATTAATGCGTATTTCCATCTTGCATTTTAAAGCCAAATTGGTATGTATTTCCATCTTCTATTTTCACAGTGAAGAAACATATACATATCATATGTTGATCAATTTTAATAATATTAGATGCAGATTCAATTTTGTTACAAAAAAATATTAATGGAAAAATAATAAATTATAAAATAATGAAAATAAAAATATTTAAGTAGTCTATTTAAAATAGTTGACAACAAATTACATTTACAACATTTTTGGTGTCAGAACTTTTATATATATATATATATATATATATATATATATATATATATATATATATATATATATATATATATATATATATATATTCTTTTCTTTTCTTTTGCATAAGTCAACATTGACATATTTCTTTGAGATATTCCATTGTAGAGGGTTTTTCGATACTCTTTGTTTCCCACTCAATCTAGAAGGCCACAATTAAAACACAGTGTGAGATGAAAGACAGTCTCAGATAAAGAGATGGTGCCCTCAGGTGGCTGAGCTACAGGATTTGATTTGGGGTAGATGTTTTCTGTGACTAAGGGTTGTATATATATATATATTCGATTCTAATCTTTTCTTTTCTTTTCTTTTGTATAAGTCAACATTGACATATTTCTTTGAGATATTCCATTGCAGAGGGTTTTTCGATACTCTTTGTTTTTTTTGTTTCCCATTCAATCTAGAAGGCCACAATTAAAACACAGTGTGACATGAAAGACACTCTCAGATGAAGAGATGGTGCCCTCACGTTGCTGAGCTATGGGATTTGATTTGGGGTAGATGTTTTCTGTGACTAAGGGTTGTTCTCAAGTATTCTTGCGCCCTTTTGCTCTCTTTCGGAATTTTCCTCTAGAAAAAGGCCCCAAAGGGCATACATTTTAAAGATGAAAAGGCTGTTGATAATTCCTGTGGCTGAAAACAATATGTAGAATTTGGTAGGGCAACCTTAGGTCTACTTCAACACAGATGCTAAAAATATGAGAATTTCTTTTGAAAACCTTTTAGTGTCTATTTTGATGAGGCTGTCTATTAAATTTCCCATGTCTTCTAAAATATCAGATTGTGTCAAATAAATGAGAAAGTTAAGAAGCCTTACCCATAATGATTAAAATTATAAAACCATGGTTACATTGAGAGACCAACTTGTAGACTCTTATACCAAATAAAAACATATAACAATAATGATACATTCTAATTATCTATTTTTCTTTAATTATTAAAAAAATAAAATAAATTCTACTTAATCTAATAAGGGTCTATAGTATACCCTAAAACAGCTTTTGCTTGGTTAAGAGCTTGTCTTCCTCAGTGTAAGGAAAGAGGTTAACTGCCCAAGACCCATATGCATCTGGCAGGAGTGAAAGCTTGCCCCTTACCTACCACCACCGGGTTACTCGAGGTGACATGATTTTCCTTAAATAACTATGATGAAGTAATGTGATTTTCCTTGAATAGCTATAATGAATCCACCTGCATTGAAAATAGCAACTATAGATTTTCCCAGTGTAAAAAAAATAAAAAAATTAATGTACATCCAACCTTGAAGGATTAATTGTCTAAATATTTCGAGCTCTGCTCTGCCTATCAAATCTCTAAATTTTCATCTCTCAAAATGATCAACATTTTGTGCATTCCCTATCAAATGCTAAATGTTAAAGTATTTTGTCATAAACAATATGCTAAAATGCTATAGCTTCAATCTTTACCTGGAAAACATACTCCTCTGTCAAATGCCTGATAATTGAATTTTAGTGCACTGAACTTACCAGGAGAACAATAAAATTGCAACGGATTTTTTTTTCTTTTTTAAGTAAAAAGTTGGGTACTATGAAGTACCGCTCTTTTGTTGCATAGGTTCATGCGGTGAATCGAACTCGCGCCTCATTCTTATGGGGCCGCATTAGCAACCATCATCCTAGCGAGGACCAACCGCAGCAAAAGCGATTTGTTTAAACCCATAAGCTAATTTTTCTGGTGCCAGTTTGGAGCGTTCAGATTGTCTCGTGAAAAATCTGATTTAACAGATTAATACCCTAATTAAAGCAAGTGAACAAGATCCGTTCATGGAACTTCATTTAAAGCAGATTTAGCCTCTGAAAATCTGCTAACTTGAAAATCTTACCAGAAAATATTGACATTCCAATCAACTCCACCATGCAAATGCTCGATTTGGAGAAATCGGTGTTGAATGTATTTTCCCCATAAAGGCGCATTATAAACCCTATTTTCCACCATGTAATCTTTCTCAGTGCTTGCAGAAAGGAAAATGGTCCAAGGCAAGTAGAACTGTTTCTAGAATATTTTTCATAACGGAATAGTTTTGGATGGCAGTTTTTTTTATCGAAATCAGGTGTAAAAAGATTCAAAAAATGAAACAGTCAATTTCTTTGTTTCCCACTCAATTTAGGAGGCCACAATTAAAACACAGTGTGAGATGAAAGACAGTCTTAGATGAAGAGACGGTGCCCTCAGGTGGCTGAGCTGCAGGATTTGATTTGGGGGTAGATGACCTCTGTGGCTAAGGGTTGTCCTCAAGTATTCTTGCGCTCTTTTGCTACCTTTCGGAATTTTCTTCTAGAAAAAGGCCCTTTGCTAAAAGGGCATACATTTTAAAGATGAAAAGGCTGTTGATAATTCCTGTGGCTGAAAACAATATGTAGAATTTGGTATGGCAACCTTAGGTTTACTTCAACACAGATGCTAAAAATGTGAGAATTTTTTTTAAAACCTTTTAGTGTCTATTTTGATGAGGCTGTCTATCAAATTTCCCATGTCTTCTAAAATATCAGATTGTGTCAAATAAAAGAGAAAGTTAAGAAGCCTTATCCATAATGATTAAAATTATAAAACCATGGTTACATTGAGAGACCAATTTGTAGACTCTTATACCAAATAAAAACATATAACAAGAATGATATATTCTAATTATCTATTTTTCTTTAATTATTAAAAAAATAAAATAAATTCTACTTAATCTAATAAGGGTCTATAGTATGCCCTAAAACAGCTTTTGCTTGGTTAAGAGCTTGTCTTCCTCGGTGTAAGGAAAGAGGTTAACTGCCCAAGACCCATATGCATCTGGCAGGAGTGAAAGCCTGCCCCTTACCTACCACCACCGAGTTACTCGAGGTGATATGATTTTCCTTGAATAACTATGATGAAGTGATGTGATTTTCCATGAATAGCTGTAATGAATCCACCAGCATTGAAGATAGCAACTATAGATTTTTCCCAGTGTAAAATAAAAATAAAAATTAATGTACATCCAACATTGAAGGATTAATTGTCTAAATATTTCGAGCTCTGCTCTGCATATCAAATCTCTAAATTTTCAACTCTCAAAATGATCAACATTTAGTGCATTCCCTATTAAATGCTAAATGTTAAAGTATTTTGTCATAAACAATATGCTAAAATGCTATAGCTTCAATCTTTACCTGGAAAACATACTCCTCTGTCAAATGCCTGATAATTACCAGGAGAACAATCAAATTGCAATGGATTTCATTTTGGCTGCTCAATATGAACTTTCCAGCCTTAAATTTACCTGATATCTGGCTTATCTAACCTTTTTTTTTTTAATAAATCCTTTCCTTTTTTTAAGAAAAAGTTGGGTACTATGAAGTACCGCTGCATCTTTTGTTGCATAGGCTCATGCGGTGAATCGAACTCGCGCCTCATTCTTATGGGGGCCGCATAGGAAACCATCATCCTAGCGAGGACCAACCGCAGCAAAAGCGATTTATTTAAACCCATAAGCTAATTTTTCTGGTGCCAGCTGGAGCTTTCAGATTGTCTCGTGAAAAATCTGATTCAACATATTAATACCCTAATTAAAGCACGTGAACAAGATCCGTCCATGGAACTTCATTTAAAGCAGATTTAGCCTCTGAAAATCTGCTAACTTGAAAATCTGACCAGAAAATATTCACATTCCAATCAACTCCACCATGCAAATGCTCGATTTGGAGAAATCGGTGTTGAATGTATTTTCCCCATAAGGGCGCATTATAAATCTTATTTTCCACTGTGTAATCTTGGTCAGTGCTTGCAGAAAGGAAAATGGTCCAAGGCAAAGTAGAATTGTCTTTAGAATATTTTTCACAAAATAATAATAGTTTGGATGGCAGCTTTTTGTCTAAATCAAGTAAAAAAAATTCAAAAAATCAAGTAGTTGAAGTGTTTAAATTGCATTTTTATAATGGAAATGGATTCGGCACTATCAAAGACCCTTAGAGCACCCAAAATATTGAAGTTTAACAACTGTAAACAAGATTATGATATGGAATTTTTCAAAATCTTACCGGAATTTCTGGATTATTCTGTGGGTTTTTTAGAGTACTGTTTTTTTTGCACAAAAGAATTGTTTACAGACACAATAAAATTGTTTGGATGACAATTTTTTGTTGGAATCTGGTAATTTTTTTTCAAAAAATCAGGTAGTTGGAGTGTTTGAATAGTTTTTTGATAGTGGAAATAGACTCAGCACCATCAAAATTCTCAAAACACGGAGACACCGAAAACCCTGAATATTGTCAAGCTTAACCTTAACCCAGATTTTCAAAAATTTCCGCTGGAATTTTTCACAATCTTGTAGGAATTTCTGGGTTATTTTGTGGGTTTAGAAGTTGTAAGGAACTCAACAAAAGGACAACAATATTTTGTCTTTATCGAAATACAATAAAAGAAATTTCAAAAAATCAAGTAGTTGGAATAGGCACTCAAAATCTTGAAGTTTGACACCTTGATTTATCTTAATTTCATTTTTTTTAATATGTATTTTATTGTATCAATTTCCCACATAAATAATTCATTTTAGTTTTTTTTTTTTCTTACTAACTGTGTTCACACAACATTTATCTATTATTTTGAGTGAACACTATATATATCTTTGTGATTTCATTATGGTCATTACTAATTTTTTTTAAAAATATATATATATATATATTTAAGTAATAGCTATCTCTATATCTCTGCAAATCTATCTTACATTAAAAAAAATAAAAATAAAATAAATAATAACATTACATAGTCAAACATATCCAGGTATAAAGTTCAAAACCCGTGGAAAAAAATAATAGACCTTTCCCACCTCAATAGTAACTAGATTTTTACAAATAAATCCATGCAAATGACAAATGGCCGTTAAATCCCATGCATATTATAAATTTAAATCTTCAACCCGTACTAGAATTATGTCAGAGGCCCACTTCTACTGCCCATCTATTGACTATTACTTTATTCGTTGCAGCAGTCAGTCACTCATCAGAGTTTGGACAAAAGTGACCTCCCAAGATTGATTGATTGTACCATTGGTTAGTGATGCATTTGGATTGGTGTGTTCAGTGAGAGAAATATGGGGATCATTATTTGTTAGGTTTATAGTTTTATTAATGGGGTTTGGCAGTTTATGTTTATAGTTTTAAATTTGCATTAATGTATCAATGCAACTTGATTATATGTTGTTTAATTTTAAAAGGGTTAGTTTATGACTTTCTGCAAAGTAATGTAATAGTTTCTCATAAAGAACATCTTGGTGTCATTTATTATGAATAGCTTATAATGAGTCACATTTTTATTTTTATTTTAATTTAATAGTAAAATCGTATTAAATCGTTTATTATTATTATTATAATTTTATGGCTAAAATTAAGTTCTCAATTATTTATTTTTATATATTTAATATTGATTGAAAAATTATATTAGTAAAGAAAATGTGTTAATGAG
Source organism: Pinus albicaulis (assembly GCA_034641835.2). Classification (NCBI taxonomy): domain Eukaryota; kingdom Viridiplantae; phylum Streptophyta; class Pinopsida; order Pinales; family Pinaceae; genus Pinus; species Pinus albicaulis. Next base: position 75,935 of record JAXQQM020071162.1, on the reverse strand, counting down.
TCTAGATTATGTCTTAAAACCATTATTGTTTGGCTAAGAGCTCTTCTTTTATGGATATAAGGAAACAGGTAAACGACCCAAGACCTAAAAGTATCTAGCACGAGTGAAAGTTTGCCCCCTTACAGACCACCAACAAGTTATTCTAGGTGGTGTAGTTTTCCTTGAATAACATGATGAGTCAACCTGCATTCGTGGATAACAACCAAAGATGACTATCCTCAATGCTGGTTTGACAACTAAGTTATGATAGGTTTTCTCACCGTGTGGAAAAAAAAAACTGTGTCAACTCATAGCAAGTTTACAATTTAGATTTTCCAAAGCAATATTTTTCATAATTTTTGTTACCCATGGTTGGTTTTAAGAACATTTTTCTACACATAACAAAAAAACCTATAATTACATAGAGTTTTGAATGTAAAATTTTTGTAAAGTACATCTCCAATCTTGCAACTCTTTGTTTTCATATCTCATTGATATCCTACTTTACCATCAAAAGAAGCCTCTTCATTTTCCAAGGTGTCTCTCAAAGCAAGATAATTCAAATCAAAGGAGGATGAGGGGGAGCAATAGACCCAAATTGCTGATAATGGAAGCTTTTTGTTGACAGAGAGGGTCATAGTGCTATCCATAGTTCTTCCAATTGTTTTCTTAACCCATCAATTTCATCCTCTTGCTTGTGTATCAAGGTTTGGTGTTTGATAATGATATCCATTTCAATTGCTAGTTCGATTGTCACCTTGTCTATACATAAGAGGAGTTCCCTACATTGTTGCTACAATTTTACCACATCGACCCTCTCCATCACTGCCTTCATCCTTTTTCCAACCCGTGTCGCCATGTCTGATGTAAAATGCCACAAAAGATGCAATGTCCACTATTGTATTTGACCAAGGAGAGGAGGCCCCTAGAGTTCCTTTCTTGTCTTGCTATATAAACAAAGAGATTATAGAGAAAATGATAGGAATGTTGCTAGGAAAAAGGCCCATGAGAAAATCCATGTTGTTAACCTTTGCCACCATCATTCACCGATAAAAAATACACATATACTAGTGTGACACAAATCCAGAGTAACAACATGAATGTGAGATGAGGTTGCCAGTATATTCTAAACTCAACCATGTATATTTCCCATGCCTAAGATGTCATATCACTTGCGCCAAGGAAATGAGTGGGATGTCTTGAACAATCCCCACAGTGGATGAGGGGCAACGATACTGCTATAGAGTAGCACCATACATACAAAATAATGAATCAATGGGGCCATGTTATTATCCGTCCTATTTCAACATTTGTCATTTTTCCAATCTCCATTAATTCACTTGCTTACCAAATAACTGTCATGGAATCATGCATGTCTACATGGTTCTATCTTACCTAAGGTTCCAAAGGGTTGTTTGGTGGCTAAGTTTACCAACGCATATACTTCTGCATCCAACTTGTTATCCTCCACAAAGTTCCAAGGCTGAGAATGAAAACCGGCAGAGGTAATGTCAAACCCCTTGGGATTTGGTAGCTAGCCCTACCAAATCAAAGAGGGCTCTCTCTGTGATCTTACAGCCAAAAGATGACTGAATAAGGGTAATATATTATGCTAGGTTTAAGCTCTAGGGTTTTGAAAATTTAGGGTTTTTGATGGATCAGGAAGAGAGGCCAAGGAAACTAGGTCAGATCTAAAAGATTGTAGTTGTAGGGATACAAAGGGGCATGGCAGATATGTTTCAGTGGCACTTTAAGGTTGTCAATTGCAGTGTAGGGTGGAAAAGTAAAGGATCAAAATGAGCATGACAAGCATGAGTTCATTTATCAGAAGATGAAAAACATAAACTTGAAATTCCTACCAAAACAGAGCATAAGTTTAAAGAATTATGTTTAACATCTTATAGGAAGATAAATGAAAAGCATAGATATGGAAAGAAGAAGAAACAATCATTCATAAAAGTGAATTACAATAGAAAAACACTGCCACAAAATCATACCACATGAATCCCTATATAATAGCTGCAACTGAACTTGCATTTCTAAAAATATCAACTGTACACAAAGCTCCAAGCCTTCTACTCTCTGATGTACAACCTTGATTATGAATGAAAACTAGATACAAATAGACCAACACCATCTTCCCCTCTCTCAGGGGTCAAATCCCTCAAGATAGGATAAGTTTACACAAATTTATTCAACAAAACCTAAGACTAGGGAGGTTAAAAAAAAATCTCCTTTTAGCCTTTGACTAACCCACCCATCATAAATGATCCTCAAAACTACATCAAAATGTCATTTACAAGCCTAATTACATTCATCTACCTTAGAAAAACTCAAAACAAGATGAATTACATCATGAAAAACCACATTTGACTGAATAAACTCGAAAAATTGACCAATAGGGAAAAGTGCAGCACCAACAGGGAAAAACGCAACGCCACCAGGGAAAAGCACAACGTCATCTTGCAAGGTACTTTTGACTTCCTTCCTGGGCTCCAAATTCTGATCTGAAGGTACCATTTGAAATCTTAGGATGTCTAGTTGTTAATAGATTCCTCAAGCAAGCAAAATGGCCTCTCCAAGGCTGAGAAAAACATATTTTCCCAAGGTCGCTCCAAAAGCGCAGCGCTTGCGTCAAAAAGGTGGCAGAAAGTGGTTTTCTTAGCCTCTTTTTTGCAGTTTTCTCCCAATATGTTTGCTGACATGGATCAAAAAGTGGATAGTTGTGATATGAAGGTCAATATCTATCCATTGGTGTAAATTTTTTCTCATTTGGACCTCTAAGGGAAAAGCGTAGTGCCAAGACACTGCGCTTTTGGCTGAACTGTGATTTCCTGTTTAAGCCAAAAACACCAAAATTTCAAAATTCTGCAAAATTTCCTCAAAATTTCTCTAAAATCGCCCCATGAAGCTAGGAGATGATGTGTCAAGCAATGAGGGAGGCCTCAGACAACAAATCAAGTTTGTCCTTCTACTTTTTTTTCATTAGGGCTTGCCTCTATTTCTTCTTCAATTGCTTGATTCTAATTTGAGAGATCTTGTTCCTTGTGAAATAGTGCATGGCCATGTGCATCTGAAGATTATTTTTCCTATTAGCCTTCTCAAGCAACTTCTCTAAGTGGAAATTGACCTTGTCAAGCCAAAACTCCTTATCTTTCTCAATTTCTGCTGCAATAGGGTCATCAAAGTCTTCTTGCTAGTGGTGGAGTTGGAAAAAGGCTACCTATTTTTTATCGAACCACCAAGATTATAGCAAAGCAACATATTGACAAAATCACAGATTTCATAGATTTAGAAGAGGTAGATAATAATGATGCGAAAATGAGAATAATTGCTCAGAGTTTCTAAGGAGAAGTGAAAAAATGGTTCCGAGCTTTGGGACCTCGTTCAATGCCGGATTCACAACAATTAACTGATATTTTACTTGCTAAGTGGGAGGAAAAGAAAATTCCTCTTCGGATATTGGCCGAATACAACTCATTGAAAAGGCAACCTAATGAATCAGTTCAAGAATATACTACTCATTTCAATAAGGTGTACAATTCCATTCCTGCCAATATCAAACCTCCATATGACTTGGCCTTGTTGCACTATCCAGATGCTTTTGACCTTGATATGGCATATCAGCTTAGAGAGAGAAATCCCACCTCATTGGAGGAAATGCAGAGAAATGATGTCAGTGTTGAATCCAATATGTTGATCAAGAAATCAAAAAGAAAAGTTGAAAAGAGAGTTACATTTAAGGAATACCCATCAACCTCATCCGAAGCAAAGTTGGATAGTTTTATTAGAACTGTGGAAAAGATGGTAGACATGATGTCCATTTCTGAAAGGTAGTAATAAAATCAAGCCCGAAATCCCAATTTTTGAGGACATCAGGAACAACCTCAGTTTATAATTAAGCAGAGAGAGCAGAGAGCTCTGGATCAGCAAGTACAATGACAAGTCTACACTCCATTACAACAAAACTATGCCCAAGGACTTGAAGATGAAGATGACATTGTTGAAGAAAATAATTTCTTTGAAAAAGATCATGGACCTATCTTCCTTAAAGAAGATGATGAGTATTGTGCCGGATGACCAAGAATATATACTTGCAAATGCTGATGGGTTGGCAGTCCAATCTGAGGACTATCAAAGGGGGTACCTAAATGCTCTCAGCTCAGCACAGAGAAATTATAGTTTGAGAAACCGATATGTGCCTATTACTTCTACTCAAAAGAGGCCAACTCCATAAAAAGATACTCAGTCCAAACAAACTTCCAAAGCTATTCCAAAGAAGGAGAAGGAGCCTGCTACCACAAATCAGAGAAAGAACAACGAGGCATCTACAAGTACATCAAAGAGAGACAAGGAAGGAAAAATAATGGAGTCTTCAGCAAAAGAGCAACCTGAAAAGAGGGATACCATTTCCAAAGAGGTAGAGAAACAGTCTAACTTGTTTAGCTTAAAGAGTGAAATTTCTAAGTTAAAAGTTTATATTCCCATTACTGAGCTTGTAAAGAATGATAAATATAAATTCCGTGTTTCCAAGATGTTGAAAGTAGATCATATGTCAGACATGGTCAATGTCAGTGATGAATATCCCGAACTTCTATTTGGATTAGCAGTATATGGAAATGTTGAAGATAGTGAAGTCCCTCACTTTTATCTCACTTTGATAATTCATGATTATATCCTCCATAATTCCATGTTAGATTCTAGGGCCTCACACAACTTAATGCCGAAGGCCATCATGGATAAGTTGGGGCTGGACATAACCTGACCTTATCATGACCTGTATTCTTTTAATTCAGCGAGAGTCAAATGGCTTGGTCTTATCAAGGACTTGGTTGTCTCTCTTGATTAGATTCCTGCCAAAAATGTGTTGATGGATGTTGTAGTTGCTAACATATCTCCAAGGTATGGCATGCTGCTTTCACAGTCTTGGTGAGCCGAATTAAGGGGTACTCTACAACTTGATTTTTCATATGCTACAATTCCGGTATTTGGTCAAATTAGGAAGCTATACCGAGAAGTAAAAATGAAATGCATGATCACTAGCAAAAGAAAACCCAAAAATCACCCCATTCACTCTGTACATACCGATTTAGAGTCTTTCATTTTGTATAATGATCATAATACTGATGATTTAGAGAGTCAAATTGTAGAAGGTGAATAAATTTGAGAATTATCAAATAGTTTCCAAGTGGTCTTGAATGCAGAACAAAGAAATAAGAATTCCGATGGCTTGTATCCAAGCACTTTAGAGAAAAGGTCAGTAGAGTCAGATAAAGGAAAATAACAGGTTGAGACAGTGGGTCAAAAAGAAGAAACAATTCAATCCACAAAATTTCAGCTTCTCGATGATGAGGAGGGTCTTTGGACCATGAATTTCGATGGTGCTTTGGGAAAATATGGAGCTGGTATTGGAATCTTGATCCTTAGCCCTATAAATCAGTCATCTAAGTCCCACAGAGTGTAAGATTGTGTTCTTATAAAATAGCTTTTTACTGTTTGAACAATGAGGCTGAATATGAGGCCTTAATCACCGGTCTCATAATTTTGAAAAGGCTAGATGCGAAGAGAATTACAGTATATGGAGACTCCGAGTTGGTGATTAAATAGGTATAAGGGGAGTACCAGGAAAAACATCCAAGTATGAGAGCTTATCATAATGTTGTTCTTGATATTCTTAAAACTTTTCCAAAATATACATTGTCTATGATTCCTAGAAGTCAGAATTTTATGGCTGATTCTCCTGCCACAACGGCTAACAACTTTAAGATTCCTATTCATGACACTTCAAAGTTTGAAATTCATGTGGAGCATTGCTCAACTGTCCCAGAAAATCTGAGATACTGGCAAGTATTTTGGGATGATAAATAGATAAAAAATTTCTATAGATGGAGGGGGAGTTTTCTAATTCCCATATTGATGATGCGTATAATGAATATGACCAGATAATTGAAGCTACTGAATTTGAGGTGTTACAACTAAAGGACAATAACATTCCACGAGGTCTTGAATCTTTGGAAGAGTTATTTGATCACAATTATGTTGCTAAAAATCCGACAATGGTCCCCACAGAAGCAGGTGTTGAAGATCTAAACATTGGTACAACTGATAACCCCAAGATGGTCAAGTTATCCAAGTCTTTATTTCATGAGTTGAAAGGTAAATACACATCACTTTTGAGTGAGTTTTCTGATGTATTTTCTTGGGATTATTTAGATTTGAATTTTACAATAAAAACATCATCCAACATACTATCCCAATCAAGCCGGATCAAAAGCCATTCCGCCAGAAGCTGAGGAGAATCATCCTAAATTGCTGCCATCAATAGAAAAAGAGGTAAATAGACTTTACAAAGATGGTATTATAGTTCCTATTTGATTTTTAGATTGGATGTCCAACCTTGTGCCAATAAGGAAGAATACATGGGAGATTCGTCTTTGCATAGATTTCATAAATTTGAACAAGGTGTCCTTGAAGGAAAATTATCCTCTCCCGAAGATGGACCACATCTTGCAGAGGGTACTTGGAGCTTCTAGAATGTCACTTCTCAACAGATACTCAGGATAAAACCATATCTTGGTACATGAAGATGACCAAGAGAAAACAACATTTACAACACCATGGGGTACTTTCATGTACACCAAACTGCCATTTGGGCTAAAGAATGCAGGGGCTAAATTTCAGCGGGCTATGGACATTGCTTTCTCAAATGAAAAGGATGTATTTCTTTTGGTTTACCATGATGATATTACTGTCTTCTCACAGTCAGATGACGAACACCTACATCACTTGAGAATAATGTTTCAAAAATGCAAGAAATTCAACATTTCACTGAATCCTAAGAAAAACCTATTTTCCATGGAAGAGGGAAAACTACTTGGGCACATCATCTCAAAATATGGCATCCACATTGATCCCTCTAGGATCGAAGCAATTCAGCAGTTGTACTTCCCAAGGAACAAAAAAGAGATCTAGTCATTCAATGGTAAGATATTTTTTTTGAGGAGATTCATCCCCAGCCTTGTTGAACACCTTAGAGATATGATAGACGTGCTGAAGAATGACAATGAGGTAATATGGTTAGAAGATTCAAAGAAATCATTCAATTCAGTCAAATTTTCTTTAACATGTGCTCCCATATTGATCAGCCATGATTATACTATAGACTTCATTATCTTTCCATTCGCTTCCGAGCACTCCTTGGCTACTTTCCTATTGCAGAAAAAGGACTCAAATATGGAGCAGGAAATTGCCTTTTTCAATAGAACCATAAGAGAAGTGGAACTGAGATACAACATTATTGAAAAACAAGGCTCTTTGGCATTGGTAAAGGCATTGAAAGACTTTTGGGTTTACATCCTTCACTCTCGCATCATTTCTTATGTTCTGAATCCAGCGGTGAAAGATGTTTTGATGGAAACTGATCCCGAAGGTAAGTGAGGGAAATGGATTGCAGCCATGATTGAATATGACCTAGAGATCAAGCCCACAAAGATGATCAAGGGACAGGGTTCAGATAAGTTGATGGCAAAATCTAATTTGCATGCGCTGGATATAAATATGATTTTTTCACTTTCCGAAGAGGAGGTTGATGACTCATTGACGCATGTATCTCAGATTTTCATTTCATCCCCTTGGTATGCTGATATTGTTTATGTACTTCAACACTTAAATCCTTCGTCGAGTGTTTCTAAAAGCAAGAGTAGATCACTGAAATTAAAGGCTTCAAAATATTGTATTTTAGACAATGTTTTGTATTGGAAAGGCCTGAGAGGTGTCTTGTTGAAAGTGAGGCAAAGGAGGTTATGAATGAATTTCACAAGGGTGATTGTGGTCGTCATTTATTCTGGAAGACCACAATGAACAAATTTTTGAGGGCTGATTTTTATTGGTCCACTCTTTTTGCAAATGTATACAAGACCGTGATGAGCTATCACGAATGTCAAAATTTTCAAGGGAAGAGGAAGTTGCTCCCGCTGCATTTGCAACCGATTTCAGTCCAGGCACCATTTCAACAATGGGGTCTCAATTTCATAGGTGAGATCCATCCTGTTATCTCTCCAGAATTTCAAGGTTGAAGAAAAAACCACGGAGATAACATTAAAACCACTTTGGAGTTTAGGATCTAGCCCTCCTAAACTCAGAGATGGATCTCTCTGTGAGATTTGGCTTTGTTTGCTGGGAATTTTAGGCTAGTTAATGGGCCCAGAGTTTGGTTTTTGAATTGGTTTGGTTGGGACAAAAAGGGAAGGCCATTAGGTAATGGATTCAGAAGAGGTTAAGATGATCAAATGTAAAAATATTCAAGCTTAATTGAAACAGGGTAAGGTAGATATACTACTAGATCATTTGGATTTAAATGAAACATAATAGAAGAAAAGTAATATATTCAATTGAAGCTAAAGAGAAGTTATGAATTATTTAGCTTGATATCAGAGGAAAACATTTAAATTACCCACAGTCAGAATCTGAGTGTATGTTTCAACAAATTCTGTTCATCACAGTTTCTGTAAAGTAATTCAGATTTAAGAACACGTAAGTATGGAAACAAAGAAAAACACATAGACAGTGAGAAGAACTTCACCACATAGATATGGCACATGAATCCTGAAACAACTTGTCTTGTATTACTACAAAAGGTCACTTGAACTCATTGAACAACTTTACAATGAATGGTATCATTTCTCATAACAAATCCCAACATCGATTACTTCAAATGATGAAGTGTTTATACAAAATTTTCACCAAATATCTTGAAAATGTGTTACAAAAATATAACTGAAATATAGGAAATTCAAAACTAATGAATCTACTTGGCACTATCTTTGTGGATTTCTGGTGTCAAAGAAGAGAAATTTGAATTTGATAGCAACTCTTATTTCATGAGGTGGCCTCCATGTCACTAACTATTTTTGAGTTTTTTCCTCCCGAAATTATGAAAAATAGGGTTCCGTTATCCCTTTGAATATCTCAATCTGAGATAGATGTGTAAAAAGTGAAAGAGTTTATTTTATATGAAGAGGTTTTTGAGACAAAATTCTCTCAGTTTCGCAAAATTCTGCTCCAATTGTTCACAATATTCTCTGCAAAAAGATGTCTAAAACAAGACTTTGCACAGTCAGAAAAATAGATTGTGAAGATGTGAATGTATCTCTCATTCCGTAATACCTGTGTAAAATCTGAATTTGGTTATTGTACTTTGGCATCTTAGGAACACAAACCTTCTCCAGTTTCTGAAGGTTCATCTCTGATTGGCCACAATCTGTTCGGAAAAAAATGTCTAAACAAGACATTTCTGGAAAATGCGCCTTCAAATATTATTTTAAATTTCCCAAACCATAATGTCTGTGTAAAAATGGAGAGAGGTTTTTGTAAATAAGGATGTTAGAAACCAAACCTCTTTTATTTTTTGAAATTAATTTTCACTTGCACGGGAATTGATTTTGAAAACACTGGCTAAAAACTAGAAAATTCAGGAAAATATGTATGAAAAGATTCATCCGAATCTTCTAAACCATAACAACGTTTAGAAAAATGAGAGAGGTTTTTGTATATGAGGATGTTATCAACAAAAAAAATTTTAGTTTTTGAAAATTAATTCTCAGTTGTTTGTAAACCATGTTTGAAATTACTATGATATATAGGGAAAAAAACACTGTTTTAACCGACCATGAAACAAACATATGACATGGAGGCGGAAGGATATGACATGGAGGTGGGAGATAGTTGGATATTTTCAAACCATCATAATAATAATCATGAAAGCAACTGCAACCTTAAACACCAAAAAAAAAACTTTCCCATACAAATAATTTTTAACAAAAAATTATATGTGATAACATCTGGCTCCATCTGGGGATGGCAACTCCTTTAGGAGGTGTCAAGAACCGCAGATATATGAATTTGTAGATTAGCGCCTTATCCATTGGGATGATCCCAACCTCAAATACAAACAACCTGCAACCTACTCTTCAAGTGAAACCCAACTGCAACTACAAACCGTACAATGCTGCAAACAATCATACTACAAACCAAACTGAAAGTGCAGGCTAAAAATAAATGCTTGGCATACAAGCTTATTGCACACTCATCCTACACTAATATGATGAAATAATTCTTGATCAAATAATACAAAAATGGCAATACAAACAATCAAGGAGCTGCTCAAATACCGTGGATTTTTTACAGTGCTTTAGAAAAATTAAAACCGGAACATGTAATGGCAGAGGCAATTCACGGTGCATTTTATCTCCATAGGGAAATAATGGCTGAAAACTCAAGATGAAAAGAGTCTCCATGTAATTAGCTATGAGATCATAAAAAACATATTTTTTTTGATGAACCTGAAGTATTTCTGCAATTTGATCATTATGGTTGGATAGTTCATGTGTGCTCTCTTTATCATACCATTTTCCCAACTGTAAATTTTCAAACTCATCCTCAAAAGCATAACACTCCTTAATCAAAAAATCATAGGGAATCATTGTATCCTCTTGTTTTGGTAGGAAAAGGTTTCCAAAAGGCGTATTTTGATAGTGAATACTATGGGACTGAATTTGAGCCTCTAAGACCTCAATATCCTTCTCAAGTTTGTCAGCAAATTCATCTAAAAAATTGATCTTAGCTTCAGAGCTACATTTGCATGACTTTAAATAAGCAGAAAAAAACTTCAGAAAAACTTCATCAATCTGGTAATCCTCAAACATATCCCAATATTCTTTAAAACCATCAATATAAACAAGATCTTCTACATACCCTATCATTGTGATCGATTAGGCCACTGGATCTATCATTAAGCTCTGAATTCTTCTGATAGTGGAGTCACCATGAATGTTCTAAACTCTGGGTTGTCTAAAAATGGAGTTTCCATGCGAATGATTCAACCTTCTTGTGTCTGATCATTGTCCACCATCAGTAATCAGATTTGGAACTTGATAATATTTCTTGAGGAACATGAAACAGTTTATGGAAGGGACTGTACAAGATTTCAGCTTCAAGAGGGAAGCATGCTTACTTGTTGGAGGAAATGAATGGAAAATACTATGGAGGAGGACTAGTTAATGGTAGGCTTCTCAAGCACTACCTGTTTTGATCGAATTTGTGAAGTTTCTCAGCATCATTATACATATAATTCTACTTTTTCTGCCAAAGTGTGAAGGAGTTAATCATCGAATCTTGCAGCTCGAGGTGAAGGCCATAAGGTTTCCTTGATTGGCTGCTGATTTGTAAGTATAATAAGTTTTTGTTTCAGTCAAAGTCAGTTCAGTTTGTCAGTTAGTTTTTAGTCACAAGTTTGGTCTTTTTATTTTTGACTCCGTGCCGAATTGATAAGGCTACTTGGTCTACGGTGTTTTTGACACCTCCAAGGAGCTTCCATCCCTAGTTCGAGCCAATGTTAGTGTCAGTTAGTTCTGCCTATCACCAGTGATAAAATGTGCTCTTACAAGGTTTTTGTTAGGGTCTCAAGTCAAAATTTTATGGTTCAGTAGGTCTTCAAATAAAAAATTGGTCACTGGATTTTGTGTCTAAGTATATTACTACTCCTTTCAAAAATTTTCATGTGTTGGTCATTGCCATATTTCAATGGGATGAGTCATCAATGCAAAGTCTCCATTATCATCTTAGTCATACCACCATGGTCATCATTCAACGCATTTCAGGAAATGTCATCATTAGGTCTTAGGGTCAAATCCATAAAAAATCTGTCATTTCATCAATAAATCCGACAATGAAGGAGTAGTAATAGAGAAAATGCTCAATACGGTTTTGTTTCAAGTGTAATTTTATTTCAAATATGATGTAATATGTTTCTAATGTTCCAAATCTGCAAATTTTCAAGTTCAAAGATGAAAAAGCACATGGTGGGCCACCACACCACTAGAATAAAATTTGATTTCCACAAGCTACAAAAGACCATTAAAACACTCCAATTACTCGTTCATTCATATTGAGCTCCAAACTATCAATGAGAGCCATCCAAGCACACTCATTATCAAAATTGCACTCTCAAAAGAATTTTTCCTCTCTCATGCTGCATTTTTCAAGAGCATGCTGCATTTTCATTGTCCACAATGCGCTTTCACTGTTTGAGGGGAAATGATCATTTTCAAGGGTTTCCTTCAGAAACCAAGGGTTCCAACATCTTCTTTGCAAGTAAGTAATACCCTACAAACTCTTCTTTTCCTTAGTTTCTTTAGCATTGTAGTGGTGAAGTCTCTCCTAGCCTCCACACTGCCTTTTCATGGTTTGGCACTTGCGGTTGACTTCTAGTAGAAAAAAATAGTTTCGATACTCATAATACCCTTCCCTACACCCTACACACCTACCCAAGTCTTTCCCTATCCCTTCTCCCTCATTTCCCTAATCCCTATACCTAACCCTAGTTTCTACGCTGGGTTTTAGGCAGTTTTAGGGTTAGGAATGTGTTTAAATTCCCTACACCAATCCCTTCACTCATTTATCATTTTCCACTTCCCTAAGCTCCATAATACCCATATATACCTCCCTAAATTTTCCTACCCTCATATCTTCTCCCTAATCCCTCATCCCCTCCCCTCACTTACTTCCCCTGTTTTTCACTAGGGTTTTGCTGTCCAATCTCAAACATATGGAAGGAGAAAAGAAACCGTTATAAAAAAGGAGGTCAGATATCAGGGTTTGAGCCACTTAACACTCAGGAGTTGATGTCATCCTCATTGACCAAACAATGTTATCATAATGTAGGATGTTTAGGGTTTTATGAGAAAATTCAGCAAGAGAGATATCGTGCCAAGTTAACAAGTTTGTTTGCCACAAACCTTAGGAGAGATAAGGTAACAATTGCAGGAGTGAGCTTCACAATTTCAACTAAGGCCATATCTATAGCTACAAGGATACCAAATATTGGGGAAAAGAGGTTCAAAAACTCAGATTTGGATGTGAAAAATTACAAAGCTTTTATTAAAAGTCACTACAAATATGCCATCAAGAAGATTTTTCCTTTTGGACAACTGCTACATAAGTTTGCTCCATTGATGAAGGCCATTATGAGGTATTTCACATGTGAGGGTAGATTTTCAAGGTTGTACAAATATCATGTCAGATTGCTAATTCTCTTCACAAGGGTAAAAAATCTCAACCTACCCTACTATCTCTACAAAATCTTGGCTAAAATGGCAGAGAAAGTGCAACATAAAGAGGGTGATCACCAAGCTAGTATTTTTCACCATGCCTCATAAAAATCATTATATTACACCAACTCACTCAGATGAAAATTTCTTGGAAGACATTCATTCAATACACTGTCCTTTAGCCTCCTTCTAGTCAGCCTACTAGCCAAAGTACACCATTAGCAACACCATCAACACCATCCAAGCCAAGGGAGATTGGCTCATCTTGCAGAATTTCAGTCAAGAGGACACCTAGGGCTGAGGTGACTTAATCATATCCGAGACGGGAAATGGTTTTTTCTCTATATGTATGGATTTCTTAGTCATTTTGATGGTGGGACATCAGAGGGTGGAACATTAGTAGCTTGTACTTCAACTTTTTATTCAGGAAATCAAAGGACCAGTTATAGATATTATCTAAGAATTCATGTTCAGTGAGTTTTTGATGTTTTATTTTCTATGTTATAGTTTCATATAAATGATATACATGTTTCCTTTCCATATCTTGCTTTCTTCAGTAATTCTCTTAAAATATTGATAAGCAGAATTCTTTCATGAAAGATATGTTTTGTTTGGGAATGTCATTTTATGTAAAATATTCCTTTTGTTTTGATGAATTCATGACACATGCTCATTAAGATCCTCTTTCATTTTCAAACCCCACACTACACCAACAAAAATTCTAATCCCATCACAAAAGCATTGCTATCTTGCTCCTCTATATCTTTGCAACTTCTTTGCAACTGTAACCCTTTCAGAATTTGACCTAGTTACTTGGTTTTCATCCCTGATCCAACAGAAAAACCATCAAATTTTCAAAACCCTAGAGCAGAGCTAAATAGCCTAAAATCCATTCTTCTTCTAGTCAAACCCTTTGGTAGTGATTTTGATAGAGAGAGCCCTCTCTGGTTTGGTAGGTCTAGCTACCAAAATAAAATTTTGGTTTGAGGTTACCTCTGTCGAAATCCTTTCTCATCCTTGGGACATTGTGGAGGCTAACACATCCTTCATCTTCCGCCCAACACAAGTGGATTTTGACGACCAAAGATTATTTTACAAAGTGGATCGAGGTGATCCCGACCAGGCAAGTTACTGATTTGGTAATCATTCAATTCATGGAATCTAATATCTTGTCTATATTTGGTTGCCCACAGAAGATAATCACGGATAACATTGTTGCATTTAATTCCAAAAAGATGGTGGAATTTTGTGAGAAGTACAATATCAAATTAGGTCATTCAACTACATACTATCCACAAGGCAATGGATTGGCCGAGCCTTTGAATACGTCTTTTTTCAATATTATCAAAAAGATGTTGGAGGTAAATAAGAAAAATTGGCACAAGAAACTCATCAATGCTTTGTGGGCAGACATAGTAAGTAATAAGAATTCCATAGCCATGTATCTTTTTGAGTTAGTGTATGGAGTTGATATAATCTTTCCTACTTCTCTTTCTGTTCTAGTCATGAAGATTTTGCAGGAAGTTGGCAGCGAACCGAATGATGTTAAGCGACAGATAAACCAAATGATTCATTTGCAACAAACCAGGGAGGAATTTTTTCAGAACACTTCTAAGCTTCAAGAAAGAATAAAAAAAGTGCATGATAGGAAAATAAAAGTGAATGATTTTAATATGGGAGATGTAGTTCTCCGTTGGGATGCTCAGAATGAAGAAAAAGGAAAGCATGACAAGTTCAAAAACTTGTGGAAGGGATGATACATAATTTTTGATTTAAGAGGGAAGAATGCTTATTTTTTGGAGGAAACAGATGGAGAAGACTATGCAGGAGGACCAGTCAATGGTAGGCTCCTCAAGCACTACCTCTTTTGATCAAATTTCTAAAGATTCTCACCATCATTGTACATATGATTTTACTTTTCTGTCGAAATGTGAAGGAGTTAATCATGGAAGCCTGAAGCCCGAGGTGAAGGCCATTAGGTTTCTCTGATTGGATGTTGGTTTGTAAGTTCATTAGGTTTTATTTCATTCAAAGTTAGTTCAGTTTGTTAGTTAGTTTTCAATATTGAGTTTGGTCTCTTGTTTTTGACTCCATGCCCAATGGATAAGGCTACTTGCTCTACGATTTTCTTGACACCTCCTAAGGAGCTACCATGCCCAACTAGAGCCAATGTTAGTGTTTGCTAGTCCTTCTAGTCACCAACGATCAAATATGCTCTTATAAGTTTTTTGATAGGGTCCAACTGCAAATTTTTATGGTTTCAATAGGTTTTCGAATAAAAATTTGGTCAGTGGTTAGTGCGTCTAGGTGTGTTACTACTCCTTTCAGTTCATGTTTTGGTCATTGCCATCAATTATTGTGATGATTCATCACTGAAATGTCTTCATCACCATCTCAATCACATCACCATGGCCATCATTCAACTCATTTCATATAGTGTCATTATTAGGTCTTAGGGTCAAAATCATAAAAACAGGTCATTTCACCATCAAATTCAACATTGAAGGAGTAGTAATAGTGAAAAATTTTCAATAAAGTTTTCAAAAGTGTATTTTTATCTCTATCATGATGTAATATGAATAAAAGTTTTCCAAGGATGCAACTCGTTATCAATGCAAATAACAAAGTGAAAGAACATAGTGGGACCACTACAACACTATGAAGAAAGATTGATTTCCAAGCTATAAAAGACCAAAAGAGCATCTCTTGCGCATTCCAACTTCAGGAAACATCTCTCCACCAAGAAATACCATTTTCACCCTCAGAGCAGCAATTTATTGCCTCGGGAAGTGCCATCTCCCTCCTGTGCAACACTTTTCATTGGTAGCGTTGCGCTTTTTCCAGGATTGCTGCGTTTTCTCCAAGGGAGAAAAATATTCATTTGCAGGGGTTTTCTTTAGCACAAAAGGGTTTAAAAAAATCTCCTACAAGTAAGTGAACCTCCTTGTGACCTCATCAATTTTTCCACTGAAATAAGTTAAAACTTAGTGAAATACCACTCTTAACATCTATGATGCGCTTTTCATATTCTTGGAAAATTTGTTGCATAACTGTGGTAAAACCCTAATTTAAAGCTCTAATACCTCCCCCCACTTTCCATATACTACCCTTAACACTTCCCCTCACTCCTATCCCTCATTTTCACTATTTTCCCACAAACCCTAGCCTAGACTACACTTTCCTAGGCTAGGATTGTTTTTTCCCCTTTTGACACCGTTCCCTTCACTCATTGCCTGAAATTTAACATCTATCCCTACCCCCCCACATTTTCCCAAGAATTTAGGAGAGCCCTAACCTATTCATGTCTCTTCATTCCTAAAACTGCCCAAACCCCCTATTTTTCCCTACACCAAATCCTAATTCCCCTTGCCATTGAGCTAGATTTTGCTATGGATTCTGAAACCACTGAGCATAAGAGGCACAAGGGAGGCAAGATTAGCAGGTATGAGCCCACTACAACACATGAGATCATGCCTTCACCCTTCCTTAAGAAATAATTTTAGGATGCTGGTTGCCTTTCCTTTTTCCAAAAGGTTGAGGAACTTTGTTTCCATGACAAACTTTCCTACACTTTTGCCACCATTAGTTTTGCTGTGCTAATTTCATATTCAGAATTATAAACACATCTTGATCATTTTATTCATGTGAATAGGTTTCATTGAGGTGATTGTGAGTGTTAAACAGGTAATTGCATCAATTTTGATGTTAAATTCATGAGCATTTTAACATTAAAACAAAAGGCTGAACAACAACAATAAAATGTACAAAAAACCATAAAATGATCCATTAACACAGTATTTTAATGAAGGAGTTCACCCCTCTTGGGATACATCATCTTGGTCTAGTTTCCATGGCTTGGGCCTCTGTATTAGCTCAAAATGGAAAAAACGTGTTGTTTACAATCCTCTACTGCTCTTGAAACCTGCTCCAAACTACTCAGAATGTCCAAATCTACTAGGATAGACTCTTTCTGAGGAATCAAATTTTGAAAAGTTATGGCTCAATCAATTTTTCCTAGGAAAACTCCTCTAAAACTGGAGAGAATTCCAGTTAACTCCACCAAATTTAGAGTTCTGCTGAAAATGACGTACTCCACCAAACTAACCATAGAGGATAAGATCAGATTAATTAGAGATAAATAGAGTTTAATGGTGGGTTAGGCGCTAAATGCACATTTAACAAATCCACATTTAAAAATGTGATTAATGTTATTAAACAAGGTTTAACATTAATTAAATAAATCTTAACTTCGCGCTTGAGTCTGGTCCCGCCAGTGGTCGTAGCATAAGTTTCTATGGAGTGGGGCTAGCCCTTTAGAGCTAACCCCCGCTTACCCCTGCATACCACTTTGGGTTAAATAAAATATGTACCATGTGCATAGAATGGCAAGAACCGTGGTGCGGTATAGTGTTAAGTTGTTGCGTTTTTGTGGGGGAGGTCGCGGGGTCGACCCTGACCTCCGCTCGACCTCCGATATAAAATTTTACCATACCATACAATATGATTTCTACCATACCTTAGTCCACTAGGGGGGAACGTGGCGGCCCCTAGCTGCACCATGTGTTCGTCTCTAGTTGGCCTATTTCTGACCAATGAAAAACTGACAACAAACTGACTTAAAAAGAAATCCCGCAATGACACTTGTCACCACTTGATTCACTTGGAGGATCTTTGACCAGCCTTTGATCCATGCACAGTCACCTACCACGTCAGCAATACAACCGTCAGATTGGGCAGTTGGCTGTCATTTTTTTTGAAATTTACATGTTTGAGAAAATGGACAACAAACTCTAACTTTCACATACGCAGTCGGTTTCGATGAAATGAAGTGCGCCAAATTCCGGGCGACGCGAACTTAACGGTCATTTAGGTTTCGAACGATTATGAGCACTTCAATTTTTGAGCTTAATACTAAGCACCTGATCATTCCTCCCCACTAGAAGCCTTTTGTACCCCAAAAGGTTACTGCCAATTTTTCAACAGGTGAGGGTACAGTTCCCTCACCTTCTAAATCTCCATACATTTTGCCTTAGAAGGAGTTTTTCCATTGAGTCCCACTCAAAGGTATTAAAAATTCCCTCTCCTTGAAGTTCTGGTTCTTCTGTCAAGTATGAGATCTTGCTGAATCTCATCAAGATATTCTAGTGAGAAATCATATATTGATGGCAGCTGAACATTCTCTCCTTGACCATCAATCAATAGAGGCCCAAACAATCTCAAATTATCAGCATTAACAACAGAGTATATTTTCATATAAGGAGGAAAATCTAGCTTGAATGCATTGTTACCAATATTTTCCAGAATTTTAAAAGGACCATAACAGAATGGCTTAAGCTTTTTACCTTCCCTTTGAAGTCTCTCTTTGCTAATATATAACCAAAGTTTGTCACCAAATTGGAATTTATGATCGACACAGTGTTTATCATGCTTTTCCTTGTAGATGCTTTGATTCTTTTCAAGCCATTCTTGCACTATGTGATGTATCAACTGAATTTTCCCAATAAACTTCTTTTCTTTTTCTATGTCGTTATGGCCACCAATAGCAACATCTTTCCCAAAGATGAAGACGAATGGAGATCTTGGAAAGTACCCAAGACATGCCTCAAATGGAGATGTGTTTATGGAAGAATGATTTTCCCTGTTGTATGCATGTTGAATGTAATCCAATTGTTCATCCCACAACTTGGGATGTTTGCTGCAATATCCTCGAAGAAGATGAATGACTGTCCTATTGACCACCTCGATTTGACCATCTGTTTGTGGCTGAAAGGCTGTACTCTTCTTCAAGTTAGTATCCATCATGTCCCACAAATTTGACCAAAAATTCCCAACAAATCAAGAATCTCGATCACTTACAATAGAAGTAGGAAGACCAAAATGAACCCAAACATATTGAAAGAAAATATGAGCTGTTTGTTCAGCTGTAATTTTCTTTTTATATGGCTTCATTATACATGTCTTGTTGAACCTATCAACAACTACATACAAGTAATCATGAACTTTCCTTGAAAATAGAACACCTCCTACAAAATCCATTGAGATACTCTCCCATGGACGTGAAGGTATCAGAAGTGGAGTGTACAATCCTAGTTTCCCATTGCTAGGATTGCTTATTGTACACAAAGAACATCCTCTAATGAAACAAGATACATTTTCAAACATGCATGGCCAATAACAATACCTTTGGAGATTCGCTACTGTTTTTCCTACACTGAAATGTCCAACAATCAATGAAGTGTGCGCCTCCCTTATAATATTGTTTATTTCTCCCTGTGGAATATATAGCTTTCCCATGTGATACAACCAACTGTTATGTACATGATAATCTAACTCTTCATTTGGGTTTCCTTGACTCAATCTTGCATACACATGTTGAAAGTCATTATCATACGAATATTTCTCAATGTAAATTTCATGCAAAACATAATTGTGCTTGAGTATAATAGATGAATTTACAATAGGCCTAGAAAGCATATCAACTACCTTGTTGTAGAAATCCCATCCATATGCAGTGTTGTGATTGCTGCAACTTTGATTTTGACTGTAAGTACTGCAATGGTTGATGGTAGGTATGGATAATGGTCTATTTCCCCATCAAGTGGTGTTTCCATTTATTTAAACTTTTTACCAATGCATATAACTCTTTTTCATAAGTGGGATATTTAGTCACAACACCATTAAAAATTTCAGAATGAAATGAAATGGGATTACCATGCTGCATGAGAACTGCTCCCATGGCATAATCACTAACATGTGTTTGAATCTCAAATGGTTATCTATGATTTGGAAGAGCCAATAACGGTGATGAACTGATCTTTGTTTCAAAGCATCAAATGGTTTTTGCTGCTTATCTCCCCAATGGAAGCCTTTCTTGAGACTAGTCAATGCATGTAACAGAGTTGCAATAGAGGAAAAATTAGCAATGAACTTCCTCCAATATTGTGTTTCCCCTAGAAAACTTCTTACCTCTGTAACTATATTGGGCTTGGGCCAATTCACAATGACCTAAAAATTAGAGGGGTATATCTTCAACTCACCTCCTCCAACAATGTGCCCCAAATACACTAAATAAGTCTTGCCAAATTCACACTTCGACATATTCAAAAACAAATGTTCTTTTCTCAAGACATCAAGTACTTTGTTCACATGCATGATATGTTAATCTATTGATTTGATAAATATCAAAATATCATATAAGTAGAAAATGAAAAAATAATCAAGAAATGGCCTCAATACATCCTTCATAACTCTCATGAAATTAGCTGGAGCATTGTTAAGACTGAAAGGCATAACAAGCCACTCAAACAATCCTTGTTTAGTTTTAAATTCGGTTTTCCAAATGTCCTCTTCAACTATTCTAACTTGATGATAACAACTTCATAAGTACAAATTAGTGAAATACTTTGCATACCTCAATTGATCAAGAAAATCATCAATTCTTGGGAGTGGATAACGATTATTTACCATGATTTTGTTCAGTGCACGGAAATATACACACACACGCCAAGTACCAACCTTCTTTGGCACCAAGAAAACCGGTGAACCACATGGCAAAGTGGATGGGTGTATGATACCTTTTTTCAACAATTATTTAATTTTCTTCTTGATTTCCATGCTCTCCATTTTCGACATGCGATACATGCCAATGTTTGGAAGTGGAACATCTTGCTGCAGTTGTATCTCATGCTGAATTCCCCTCTTGGGAGGTAACCCATTTGGCTCCTGAAACATCTCGCCATGCTGACTTACCACATCAAACAAATTAGATTTTTATTTGTCATCACAACCCTCAAAAGATTCATAATCCATATCATTCTTTTTCTTGATCATGAAAAGCACAAAATTTTTACTTGCATTTACTAGTCTCTTCATCTACCTTGCATTAACCAAAGAAATATTCAACTTTTTGCGATGATATCTCACAATATATTACAGCCCATCCTTGAGAAAATGATATTTGTTCTCATGGTGATAAAATACCACTTTCATATCATACAAATATGGGATTCCCAAGATAATTCCTGAAATGTCAAGCAAAACCACATCTAACTCGACTTCATCAATAAAATTTGTAGTAATGGTAAACCTGAATATACATTTCCTTGTAACCTGTAAATTTGGATTTTTGACTATCCAACCCAAAGGATATGGCTTATGATGAGGTACAATTTCAAGGTTAACCTTTTTGATCAAGTCTTATGAGATTAAGTTTTCTTGTGACCCCCTATCAAATAATGCTTCAATATTTGCATGGTTTGAGATCACCCTTACACGGAACAACTATATCATTTCTTATTCATTTGGAGTGTTGTTGTGAAAATTTGATGCAATAGTACTTGCTATGGCTTCTTTTCCCTTTGTGACCATGACTGTAATCTTGGTCTCATCACCGGAATCAGATCCAAGATCATGTTGTGTGGTAGCGATTGTATTTTGTTTCCCGTTATTGTTAAATTTCTTAGGCCTTAGTTTGGGATGCAGTTTACAACAATGGGCTTCATCATGCCCCTCTTTGGAATAATGTTTTCATGTGGTTTTCTCCCCTTATTTCTTAACACTTGAATTCTTCTTTCCCTTCCATTTTCCTCCCCTGTCTTTCTCCTCACTCTTGAATGACTTCTTCTTACTACCCTCTTCCTGAATGTTCTTTCCCCTTGCTTCAAGTTGCGTGGCTTGCACACATACCTCATATAAGTTGCTTGGATTGAACATAAGGATATTGTGTTTTAAATAGGAATGTAAACCCCCAATGTATTTCAATAGAGTGTCTTGGGATTGCAAGTTTACACCTAACAAAAAAGCCCTTTTCCTAAACTCTTGGGTATAATCTTGAATTGTTTGACTCTTGAGTTGCCTAAAGTTTTTCCAACTCATAATGGATTTTTGCATGTAAGATAAAGGATAAAAATATCTCTTAATTGAAGAAATAAACTCAACCCAAGAAATGTATATCTTACCATGGATTCACATTTCCTCTTGAGTCTTTTCTTCCCACCAGACTAGTGTTTCTCCTTCTAGCCTCAATGAAGCCAACTGGATATTTGTTTCATCATCATGTAGGCTTTGAATTCTTAAATAAAACTCCAACTGACGAATCTGATTGTCCAACTTCTCTGCATTTACCTCACCATTGTACATGGGAAGTTCAAACTTAATGTCCAATTTGAGTAAGGGAGTTTTTCCTTTTAGGAGTTTTTGAGTGAGTATGGGTGGTTTGTGTTATGGAAGTGAAAGACATGCTGATGGTGACGATGAGGATAATGATGAAGATGGTGGAGATGGAGGAGGCTTTCCTCCACTACCCTTTGAGGTCTTCTCTTCATCCTTTTTGTCTTCTGAGGTTCCCTCTCCATGTGGAGGCTTAGAATTCCCTCCAACCATCCTGGTGCTCCTCTCTTCATAGAGGACCCTAACCATGTCACTTAGGTCATATAAAACCTTCTTGAATGCTTCCTCTTCTGAAAGACCTCCAGTCTCTCCTGCACCTAACATGATGGCTATGGATTCAAGCTCAACTTCTGGTGCTTCTTGTACCTCCTCAATAACAACTAGAGATATAACTTGAGGTGATTCAAGTGCAGCTAGGAGTGAAAATTTGGGTGGATATTGTGGCCTTGTGGCTCTCCCTCTTCTGGTCCTAACTTCAGGACTAGCAACCAACAATTTCCCTTCTCCTCGCTACAAATTTAATCTTGTGAGCATAAAAAATTTGCAACCATTAAAACCCTACTTGCAAAAAATTCAAGCAAATATCAAGCAAATAACCTTACTCCGATACCACCTTGATCTGACATTGAATGTTAGTTTTTTTGTGCTAATTTCATCTTCATAATTATAAACACATCTTGATCATTTTCTTCATGTGCATAGGTTTCCTTGTGGTGTTTGTGAGTGTTAAACATGTAATTGCATCAATTTTTATGTTAAATTCATGATCATTTTAACATTAAAATAAGATGCTGAAAAACAACAATAAAATGTACAACAAACCATCAAATGATCCATTAACAAAGTGTTTTGATGAAGGACTTCACCCCTCATGGGCTACATCTCCTTGGTCCAACTTCCATAGCTTGGGCCTCTGTATTAGATCAAAATGGAAAAAGTGTTGTTTATAGTCCTCTACTACTCCTGAAACCTCCTTCAAACTTCTCAGAATGTCCAAATCTGCTAGGATAGACTCTTTCTGAGCCAAATTTGGTCAAATTTTGCAAAAGTTATGGCTCAATCAATTTTGGCTAGGAAAACTCCTCCAAAACTGGAGAGAACTCCAGTTAACTCCACCAAATTTGGAGTTCTGTCAAAATATCCATAGAGGATAATCTTAGATTAATTAGAGATAAGAAGAGTTTAATGGTAGGTTAGGCGCTAAATGCGCATTTAACAAATCCACATTTAAAAATGCGATTAATGTTATTAAACAAGGTTGTTAATTAAACAAATATTAACTCCGTGCTTAAGTCTGGTCCCACCGGTGGTTGTAGCATAAGGTCCTATGGAGTGGGGCTAGCCCCCGCTTAGCCCCACATACCACTTTGGGTTAAATATATACAATGTGCATAAAATGGTAAGAACCATGATGTGGGTATAGCGGTAAGTTGTTGCGTTTGTGTGGGGGAGGTTGCGGGGTCAACATTGACCCCCGCCCGTCCTCCGATATAAAATTTTACCATACCATACAATATGATTTCGACCATACCTTAGTCCACTAGGGGGGGACGTGGCAGCCCCTGGCTGCACCACTTGTCTGCCTCTGGTTGGCATATTTCTGACCAATGAAAAAATGACAACAAACCAATTTAAAAACCAATCCCGCAGTGACACTTGTCACCACCTGATTCTCCCGGAGGATATTTGACCAAACTTTGACCCCTGAACGATCACCTGCCATGTCATCAGTATGGACTGGTGACTGGGCAGTTGTCTGTCATTTTTTTTGAAATTTACTTGTTTGAGAAAATGGACACATGCTCTAAATTTCACATACGGAGTCGATTTTCGATGAAACAAAGTGCACCGGATTCAATGAAACGAGCACTTCGCGGTTGTTCAGGTTCCAAATGATTCTGAGCACTTCCATTTTTGAGCTTAATACTAAGCACTTGATCAAGAGATAAGGTGACTATTGTAGTGGTGGTGTCCACTCTTTCAGCAGAGACCATTGCCACAACTACAGGGATTCCAAATAATGGAGAAACTTGGTTCAAGAGTAGAGACCTTGACATTGAAAGCTACAAAATGTATTTGAAACGTGCATACAAAGCAACTCCAACACACATCTTTCCATTTAGACAATTGTTGTAAAAGTATGCCCCTCTCATGAAATATTTCACATGTGAGGGAAGGTACTCGAGGTTATATCAGTATTATTTGAGACTGTTGATGCATTTCACCGGTGTAAAAGCCGTAAACTTGCCTCATTACCTTTACAAAATCATGATAAAAATGGCAGAGAAGGTACGTAGATTGGGAGAAGATCACCATGCTAGTTTGTTTCACCATGGCTTGGTGAAAATAATGGTTTTCCATCAGTTAGCACATATTAATTTGTCATGGGATGGTTTTATATATTCAACATCTATCTTGTCTTCTACAACTCAGTCTAGCAGTTACTCTACACCTTTGCCTTCACCAACACATCAAGAGGTGGCTTCCATAACCAAACCTATCACCAGAAATCCTAGGGAAGAGGTGACTCAAACATATGTTAGAGGTAAGAGGCTTGTGTTTTCTCCAGATATTGTTGAAAGGGCCAAGCCTACATCAGGTGAGAAAGAAACATCATCACATCATGAGGCACCATTGCAGGGTGAGGAACTAGTGCATTTTGACACTAATATGGTATATTTGGAAATCCATGAGGAGGGAAAAACTACTGAGTATATCATCATGGAGAAGGAGGCTGAGATTAGAGAGCTCAAAGATAGTTTGTTAAAGGAAAATTTCTTGGTATCACTCTTGCAACAGGAGAACATGCATCTAAAGGTAAATCAACTACTCTTAAACAAGCCCAAAGCAGATTTGAGAAGGGATGATGCCAAAGGTAAGGAAGTTGTTGAGGTTGATGATTTAGAGGATCAAGAAGAATATGTTAAAGAAAGGAGACCAAGAACAAGAGGTCTCAAAAGGGAACTTGAGCAGCAAAAATAACCATCTCCACCAAAAGTCAAATGACTGTTGATGAACTCTTTTTGGAAGAAATTGAGAAAGAAAAAGTAGGTTGCTTGGATAGGGTGAATTTCCACTTGTAAAAGCTTCTTAAGAGGGAAAACAAGAATAAAGACCTACAAATACACATGGACATGCATTATTATACAAGGAACAAGGTCTCCCAAATCAGAATCAAGCAAGTGAAAAATAAGCTGAAGCGAATCCTAATGAGAAAGAAAGAGAAGGATAAGCTTGATTTGCTGGCTGAAGCCTCCCTCATAGCTTTACACATCATCACATGACTTCATGGAGCAATTTTGGGTAAGTTTTGAAGAAATTTTGTGAAATATTGCATTTTTATGACTTTTGGCCTAAATTGGAAATATTAGTTTAGCCAAAAGCATAGCGCCTTGGCACTGCACTTTTTCCTCAGACCTCCAAATTCCAAAAAAATTGTATTGATGGATAAATAATCACTTATACATGTCAGCTATGTACTTTGGGTGCCTTGTCAACAAACTGGTTGGGAGAAAATGCCCAAAAACATGCAAAAAAGTCACTTTCTGCCACTGTTTTGGACCAGGCGCTGCACTTTTGGGAGTACCTTTGGGAGTGAGTTTTTATATATCTTGGAGTATCCATTTTGCTTTATTGAGGTGTCTAATGAAAACTAGACATCCTTAGATTTCCATTGGATCCTTTAGAGTTGTATTTGGAGCAGTGGAAGGCCCTCAAAAGTCTCTTCAAAGCTTGGCGCTGCGCTTTTGCCTGTTAGTACAATTTTCAAGGTTTTCTTCAGTTAATCTTAGTTTTATGATGTAATTACTCTAGTTTCATGTTGAATTGATGCAATAG
Source organism: Pinus albicaulis (assembly GCA_034641835.2). Lineage (NCBI taxonomy): Eukaryota > Viridiplantae > Streptophyta > Pinopsida > Pinales > Pinaceae > Pinus > Pinus albicaulis. Next base: position 49,845 of record JAXQQM020071162.1, on the reverse strand, counting down.
AAGGTAAATGGGCTTGTTATATTCATTTTTATGTAATTTTGGATCTCATTGATGAGGAGCAGGTCAATCAAAGTTTATAAGAAGGATTTGTTTTAACCTCCCTAGTCATTAGGGTTTTGTTGATAAATTCATGTAAGTTGTTACTACACTAAGGGATTCGACCCGTGAGAGAGGGAAAGTTGTTTTTGGTCTATATGTATGTGGTTTTCAATCAATATAAATGTTGGACATCAGAGGGTGAAAGTATTGTAGCTTGTACTTCATCATTTTTAAAGAAATCAAAGGACAATTGCATCTATTATTCACGAATTATTGTGTTGTGAGTTTGTGATAATTTTTTATCTGTGTTATAGATTTATATGAATGATAAACTAGTCTCCTTACCATATCTTTGATCTTCAGTGATTTTCCTAAGAGATTTTAAGAATAATTCTTTTGATTAAGCTTTGTTTTATTAGGAATATCATGTTTGTGTGTTTTATCTTCTTGATTAATGAATTCATGGTACACATGATCATTATGATATTCTTTTTCATTAAACCCTACACTACCACGACCAAATTCTAAGCTATCACAAAAGAATTCCTACCCTGCTCCTCTATATTTCTTGCAACTGAAACGTTTGATGTTTTTGACATAGTTCCCTAATTTTTACTCATGATCCAACAAAAAACCCTAAAATATTTCAAACCCTAGAGCTGAAATATCTAGCCTAAAATCCATTCTTGTACCAGTCAAATCCTTGGTTGTGATTTTCATAAATATATCCCTCTCTGGTTTGGTAGGGCTAGCTACCAAACTAAAATCTTGGTTTGAGGTTACCTTTGTCGATATCCTTTCAGACTTGGGACATTTCAGAGGCTAACAGAAAGCATACTCATCTTTAAAATAGATGCTTCAAAAAAAATCCTCCTATAAGAACTAAGATTCACCTTGGATGGATCACTTCTTGGCAATGGGCTTCAACATCCAAGATGATATTTTAGTCATACCACTGAATCTATTCTAGAGTATTGACACTTTTTGCAGTTGAAATTTCTTCGTCTTATTACCTTGTATCTGAAGGGGGGGAATTGATGGTCGTTTACAAGCTTCAAAGATACATCAAGAAATCCTGACCCAAACCTAAGATTTCTGCCTGAACCTAGGGCCAAAGTTAGCCATACCTAGATTTAGAGTTGTAGCCAAAGACAAAGCAATGCCCCATGAGCATGCCTTTGATTGGTGGCCTTCCTTAAACCACCTGTTGTAGCTGGTACAAATCCCTCCAAAATTTTTGCGTTTACCAAATTTCAGATCATTCCTTGGTCTTGTTCATTACTGTCAGAAACTTTGAGGTTCATTTTATTTACTTTCTTAAAGTGCTGTGATCCCTTTTGCAAGATAAGAAAAATGTTGTTTTTGGCGTTTTAGCTGTCGTATTGTATGTATGAGCTTTTTCTAGTGGTTCCAAGATGTCACCTTTGTGAAAATGTGTTGTTCCAACCTTGTAAGTATTCTTCACACTCATTTCCAAAGTTTAGAGCACTATCACACAAGTGTCGTCATGGTCGTTGTAAAAGTGTATCTTTGGTGTCACACTTTTCATAACTGGTTGTAAAGCTGTCACACCGAGGAGAATGATTTTCTTATATGTCATTGATGATCTATATTGTATGATTTTTTTGTATGTAATCACTCATCCATCACGTAGTCACATGCACATTACATTAGTCATCGATAGTATTCTAGATCCAGATCTAGATCTGGGTAGATGAGATCACCTGATATTGGTGATCCATTGGTTTCGTGTCTTTTTATTGTATATCTTTCATTTTGCAGATCATATTTGTTTAATTTTGTTGTATACATGTACTGAGCTCATTGTAATCTCTACTGAAATATTTTGAAGACAAACTATAGAAGAAGACAATTTGAAGGGGTTTCCCCCACAGTGTGGTTTTTCCCTAGTCTTGGACCAATTTCTATGTCTCATGGTTGTGATATTGTCTTCTTTTCTATTGCATGCATTGTTCTATCTTATGTTACAATTTATGATTATTTATATTTCACACATATGAATGCATTATTAATGGAAATCTAATTTGGGCTTAAGTAACTAATACAACATAGAGAAATATTGAAAAATTAACATGGTAGTAGAGCTAAGGTGAAGGAAAAGCCCAAGAGAAGACAAGCTATGAAGGCCACATGATCAGAGAGTAGATCTACAATTTTATCAAAAATAAAATCTATCAGAGAACATATCTACAAGCCAAGGTCGAGATGTCTTCCTTTACCTTCAAGGAGCATGAGAAACTGGGTGACGCTTCTAACTTGTCTGCATGGAAATTCAGATTAGAGATTATTGCTGATAACAACGATCTGCTAGAATACATTAAAGGAAATATGCTCGAACCTTTAGAACATGCCTCAGCTGTCATTAAGAACATGTACAAGAAAGGTGTGTCTAAAGCAAAACAAATCTTAGCTGATGGGCTACAAGATCACTTAATTGCTTATGTTGAAAATTTGAAGAATTCTAAAGATATGTATGATAAAGTAGCCGACATGTATGAAGTTAAAAATTTGAATGAAATTATTACGCCGAAAGATCAACTCAAAGAAGTAAATATGAACAAAGGTGAGACTTTTCAGTCTTATATCATGAGGATATCTCATATTAAAGATCAACTAATGAGGGTTGGTGAAGATGTTCCAGATAGAGAGTTAGTTGTCGTGACTCTCAGAGGTCTCCCTTCTGTTTGGGAAACCTTCATTACTACTATCAGCAACAACAATATTCTTTCGTCAATACATGAAATCATTGGGAAGATGACTCAAGAAGAATCCCAAATGATAACAAGAGGAAGGATTCAGAAACATGAAGAAGGAGAGCCTGCTTCTTATGTTTCCCATAGCAAAAGAAAGAAATTTAAAGGAGGCCCATCTAAAATACCTCCTCATCAAAACTCAAAAGGAAGAAATGGCAGGTCTCTTGCTCACATTGAATGCTAAAACTGCCACAAGAAAGGTCACTTTTCCAGTGATTGTCTAGAAAAGAGAAAGAAGCCATAATACAACAACTATGATAAAAGAAGAAAATAAAATCCGAGGATCAATTGTGAAAAAAAGTATGAGAGGAGAAAAATAGATTCATCAAGTGACCATGAAGAAGACCATCCATATCAAAAGAGGTTAAAATCTTCCAGGTATGAAAGTAATACTGTAGATGAAAATGAATATATTCTTATTTCTACACTTACTAGTTCTTCTCCACCAGATCCATGGGATAGTTGGCTAGTCGATAGTGGGGCCACTCATCACTTTTCTGGTTATAAATAAGTCCTCTGTAACATGGTAGAGAGGGAGACTAAGTTAAGTATAATTATTGGAGATAACTCCACTCATCCTGTAAAAGGATTTGGGTCAGTTAATTTCAGTTAGACACTGTGGAATCAGTATTGTTAAATGATGTCATGTATGTGTCGGGTCTTATAAAAAATTTGATTTCTATATTTTCATTAGAAGATAAAGGGATGAGGTTTGTGTTCATCAATGGTAAGGTCCTAACTTGGCTTGATGATTCACATATAAAATATACATTCACATTAGGACTGAAATCCAAGGGACTCTACAAGGTCATAGGAAGGCCACTCTTTGCATTAGCCCACAACACCAATCATCTCAGTGAATTATGGCACCGCAGACTAGCTCATCTACACTATGATGCTCTTTCGAAATTGAAGAGACTGGTATCAGGTATACTTGATGTACAAGCTGAGCATGAAGGAGTTTGTCCTGGGTGCGCTAGTGGAAAGAAAACAAAGGGACCATTCCCCTCAAGTAAGAACAATAAATATGACATCCTTCATCTCATCCATTTATAAATATGTGGTACGATGCCTATGCACTCCATTAGAATTCATCTCTATTACATTACTTTCATTGACGATTACTCGAGAAAGACATGGCTATATTGCATCAAGCACAAGGATGAAGCCTTTGAAAAATTTCGGGTATTCAAAGCATTGGTCGAGAATCAATCCGGGAAAAGGATAAAAGTGTTCAAATCCGACAATGGAGGAGAGTACATGTTGAAATAATTCATAACATTTTTCAAGAAGGAAGGAATTAAGAACGAAACTATTGTAGCTTATACAACGAAACATAATGGCCTTGCTGAAAGAAAGAACCTATCGATATTGGAAGCTACTCGTGCTGTGCTTCATGATAAAAAGGTACCTAAGTTTATATGGGTTGAGGCAAAAATGTTGTTGTATATATCCAGAACCGAGTACCTCATCAACCGTTGAGGAATAAGAATCCAGAGGAAATCTTTACAGGAAAGAAGCCAGACATTAGTCATCTTCGCATATTTGGATGCCCTGTATTCCTTCATGTGCTGGAAGACAAAAGGAATAAGCTAGAAGCTACAGATAGAAAAGGAATATTTGTGGGTTACTGTGAAAATTCCAAGGCTTACAGAATATACATTCCTGGTCAAAGGAAGGTTGAAATTAGTAGATATGTAACCTTCAATGAAGGTGCAACACTTTGTAAAGAAAGAGATATTTCTCCGCCTCCCAAGGAAGATGATGTTGATAAAGATATTATAGATATCTTGTCTATGCCTGAGTCAGGAAATTATGATGCACCCATGGAGCCTGTTATCACTCTCCCCAACTTCCCAAGGCTGAAAATAGGATTGGAGAAAGGTAACCACAGACTAGGCTTTAGGTTAGGTAGCTAGCCCTACCAGGACTAGAGAGGGCTCTCTCGTTGTCACTTTTGTAGTCAAAGGAATGACTGAGTACTTAATGATATTAGGCTAGGTATGTAAGCTCAATAAATATGATTTGTTTTATGTTTTTAATGTTGGATAGAAAAGTTAGTGAGTAGACTGTGTATAAGGTTTTTAGGTCTGAACTCCAAGGTGAATTTGCAGAGAATATGTGAGGCTAGATAGGTAGTTTGAAAGCATGTTTAATTGGTCATTGAGTATAGGATTAAGTGAGAGAGAGTCTGAATGAGCATCGAGGTGAATTCATTCATTTAGACATAAATAGACATATCATGTAAACCTTGTCTAAAACAAAGCATGAACATACATGATTTATGCTTATAAAATTACAAGATAAACATATGGAAATATGTATCTGAAAGAAGAATATATATCATTTAGCTTGAATAGATAAACATACATAGGAAGAACAAATGCTCCAATGCATACCACAAGATCCTCAACACAAGTTCTGCAAATCTGCCTTTGATTTCATTCCAAAATGTTGATTACAATAGCTCCATTGAAAAATAAGACTATCCAACCCAAAAAAAGACTAAAGAGAGTCTAATTATAGACAATATGGACTATGAAACCTCATCAGGTTGAAATCCCATCCAAAATGGATCATAAATACACAAGATGAGTCATTTCCTAGATTCTAGGGAGGTTAGAAACTATTCCCTGAATTTTAACTATGAACTAGGAGTGTTTGCCCCTTACATTAATTACATATTCACTCATGATAGGAGGCAAAAACCAACCCAATAAATCTAATTAAAACTCATAGGACAACAATGCCTTGAATTTGTGATCATTTCTAAGCTTGACAAGTGTCCTAAGGAATCCAATGTTGATTTGTGGCATTCTTGACAAAAGGGTAACAAAAATTTGCAGAAGCATAATATAATTTTGGAAGCACTTTTGAGACACTTTTAAGAGTCCAAATCCACTTATGAAAGAACGGTCAACTAGCCCTGTGTGTCTAGTTTTCATAACATCTTGAATTTTGAAAAATGGACCATGGGAAGGCCTTCAAAAATCCATTCTCCCAAGGTTACTCCAAAAGCATAACAGAGGGTCCAAAAAGGTGGAAGAAACATGAAAATGAGTAGTTTTTGAGCTTTTTCTCCAAGATTACATATTTTCATGCCATGGGGGTTCCTGAAATGCAATTTATCCATAAAAAGGCATCCATCCATGTAAAGAAATCATCATTTGGATGCCCCCAAAATAAGAGTAACAAAAGTTCGTTACCCTTCTGCAATGAGAAATTTCCAGAATTTTGCAAAAATCACATAAAATACCAATGTTGATCAAAACTTCTCAAAATTGGTTCTATGGCACTTGTGAGAGATTGGCTAAATATATAAACATGCTTCACCCAATAAGTCCAAGCTATCATTATCTTTGAGTTTCACTTGTGCCGCTTTAAGCCTTTTCTTCACTTGTTTCAACCTCATTTGAGAAATGGTGTTCCTGGTGCGATAATGGTTTGCCATGTGTCTTTGTAGCTTATTATCCATTTTAGCCTTTTTCAAAAGCTTCTCCAAATTCTCATTAACTCTTGACAACCAAAGTTATCTGTCTTCCTTGATCTCCATGGAAATAAGCTCATCAAAGGTCAACTCTTCAGATTGATGAGTTGATTGTCTTTCTCTCTCCAACGCCCTTTTTGGCCTCTTGTTTGTGTTTCAACCTCCATGTCATGCATTTGGTAAACAACAATAATATTCTTGCCTTTACCTCTGTTTGCCTCTATGTCTGACTTGGGCTTGCTTTGTAGGAGCTGATTCACTTTCAGTTGAAAATTTTCCTGCTGAAGGAAAGTAATTTGAGATTTGGCAATGGAGAAGGCCTCTTTCAATTCTGCTATTTATTTATCTTTATCTCTAATGATCTCTTCAACTGATCTGACCTTCACATTCTGTGCTACCTCAAACTCCAATGGCGTTGATTCATTATGCTGATGGAAAAGAGGCCGCTCCTCTATTTCACATTGTTCAACAATGGTGTCAAGTGTAAGAATACTTCTGGAAAACTTAGGCGCAAATGCTTGTCTCTTCCCCTTCTCATATGCGTGAGAAAATTACATAGCTCTAGGAGCATCTAAAGGCTTATTAGGCATGCTATAAGAGCCAACCTCCATTGGTTATGCTGATGATGTACTAGGAAAAATAGAAGGGCTGATGGTAGGTGCTGCTGACAATATCTCCAAGAAGTTTTCCCAAGTCATGTTAATGGAGGACAAGTGATGCAAAAAAATGAGTTTGATTAGGCCAAGATGAAAAATACTAGTGTGATGATATTCTCTTTTACTCTAAACCTTCTTAGTCATCTTAATCAAACTCTTGTACAAATAGTATGGCAAATCAAGTGTTTTGACAGAGGTAAAATGCATCAAAATCTTGATGTGATACATATACAACCTGCAGAATATTCCTTCACAAGTGAAGTACTTCATTATGAACATCATCACGGGAGAGTACTTGTTTCCGAGGTGTTTGAAAGGAAAAATATATTCTAGCTCCTCTATAGCATGAGGCTTCAGAAATTGTTTGTATTTTTCAATATCTAACTCCATGCCTTTGAACCATTTCTCTCCATGAGAAGGGATACCTGGTGCTGAAGATATTAGGTCTTATGATAAGCTTATATCCATACATGCAATAGAGACCTTTCCCATACTGTAGCTTGTTTCAAATAGGTTGGTCAACTGAAGATGATACCCCTCTTCCATGAGCCTTTCACAAAATCTCAAACACTCAGCTCTCTCAAATCATATTTTGGCCAATGGCGAAGCATTAATTTAATAAATGGTGAAGGGTTCTTTCCTGAGGTGTCACCCTCCCTTGAATCTCTTCTTGTCACTTTCCATTGTATTTGTCATTGGAATGATGAAAACCCTAGAGTGTTAATAATATGGGTGAATGTATCGAAATATGGAAAAACAAAGTGTAGGAAAGTGTGAGTTTAGTGGATAAAATGAAGGGACTTGAAGCTGAGAAAAATTCTAGAAAATTTTGAGCAGGTTGTGTTGTGTGTTAACTTCAATTTGTAGGTGGAATGAGGGAAAATGAGTGTAAGGAAGGTGTCCAAATGCTTAAAACATAGGAAATTCCCAATTTTGACTATGAGAATAGCTAATGTAGTGGTAGGGTAAGTTGATAAGATGAAATGAGGGTCATAGAGCCAAGAAAAAATTATAAGAAAAATTCAGTGGATAGATTAGTATCTTAGCTCCACACTGAAGGTGGAATGACGATAAATGGATGAGTGTCGGGTAGAAAAGTCTAGCAAACATAGTAAATTCCCAAGGTTTTTCACTATGAAATATCTAGAAATTAAGGTTTGCTTTTATTTGACATGTTTAGGGTAGTGGTATATATGATATGAGTGTGGTGATAATGCATATGGGATGTATGAATTAAGGTTTAGATGATGGGGTTAGGGTTGAGTTAAGTGGGTAGGTTAGGGTTGGTCAAATTAGACAGTGAAAATATGGAGAAAAGGAAAATGAGCATGAAATGTTTCAAACCTTCAAACTTCAACCAAAAGATGGTATAGGAATGAATACTTACCTTGCATGAAGGTTACAAAAGGAAAATGAGTTGAGCTTGAAGTAATTCGGAGGTTTCCCAAGCCAAAAGTCGAAAATACTTTCTGCGAAACATAACACCACCTACAAGAGCGTAACAACACGGTTTTAAAAGCACAACACAGAGGCTAGTACATAAATGTATGTTATGTAGCACTTGTGCGACTCTCATAATTGTAACACCTAATGGCGTTAACGGCTTTCCAAAAGTGTAAATGTGAGTGCCCCGAAACATAACAACTTTTCCCAAAAAGCGAAAACAAGGGTGATTCTCAAGGAAAGGGTAGCTAATGGATTTTTAATTGAATTTGAGGCTTGAATTTTGGGGTTGGAACACCATTGGAGGGAAAGTGAGGTTGAGAGGTGTTTTCACATACATCAAAGTGTAACAATGAGTGGAAATCAGTTTACCTTTTCCCTTTTATAAACTGAAGATGAAATTTCACCTTTGACATTCGAAAATGACTTTTTGAACTTTTTACACTTGGAAATGACTTTTTTCTCCAAATGAGATAAGAGGATAGAATGAACCTCTTTAAACTCTTTGACAGTTGATATGACTTTATGGACCCTTTAATGAGACAACAAGACACAATTGACCTTTATGAGATAGTAAGACAAAATTTGCCTTCCTTTATGAGAAAATAAGACTTCTTTTCCGAAACTTTGAACCTTTCACATTTGGATATGACCTTTTCAAAACAACACAAGTTGTCTTTGAAAACTGGAAAAGACCCTTTTGTCTTTGACTGGGAAAATAGGTCAGAATTGACCTCTTTTGAATATTTGACAGTTGAAATGGCTTTTTGGTCCTTTAATGGGACAACATGACATAATATCTCTTTTCATGAGACAGTGAGATGGGAATGAGTTGATTGAGTTTTTTTTTTAAACACTTGATCCATTTGAAACCAGGAAAGTGGTCTTTATTTCTTCTATTAAACATGCTAGCTCCTTCTTAGGTTTTTATGAGTGGAATGGAGGGTTTCTGCCTTGTTTTATGTGACAATTTGAAAAAATTTCAAAGGAAAAGATGAGCCTAGACAGTGACCTATATGAGGTGGAGTGACATAACCCTAGACCTCTTAAATGATGATGATGGATATGAAATTGATAATGATGGTGGCGATCAATGAAATGAAGGAGCAACATACTTGACTTAGACCTCTTCAGTGACCAAAATTATTTTCTAAGAACTTGTTTCAAAAAGTAAAAAAATTTGACCAATGACTTTATAGAAAACAACTGAAAGAGGTATTTTTTTATCACTGACATACTTGAGCTAACAATGGCTCCAGCTGGGGATGGAAACTCCTTCAGGAGGTGTCAAGAACCCCGTAGATAAGGTAGCCTTACCATTAGGCAATGGAGTCAAAATTGACTTTGAAATGATAAAATATATCTGGAAATGACTTTGACTAGAAAAAACTAACTTGACTCTGACTTGACAACTGACTGAAACTTTTTTGAAAATTTTGAAAGAAAACATGAGCTGAATGTAGAAGTGTCATGGCCTTCTCCTCGGGCTTCAAACTTTTGCAACAACTTCCTTATTTCTTTGACATCAAATTAAAATGATATGTACAGTGACAATGAACATCATATTCAATTATTAAGTAAGATAGTGCTTGAGGAACCTACCATTGATTAGTCCTCCAAACACTTCTTTCCCTTCAAGATCCTCTAGTAGAAATGCTTGATTACCTCTGAATGTGTTGATCTTGTAAGGTCCTTTCCATAGATTTTTGGACTTTCCGTGCTTACTCTTGTATTCATTCCGGGCATCCCAACGAAGAACAAAATCCCCAAGCTTGAAATCATCAGCTTTGGTCTTCCTATCGTAAATCTTTTTTATTTTCTCATGAAGCTTTGAAGTATGACTGAAGACTTCATCTCATGACTGTTGTAGATGGATCATTTGGCCGATTCTTCGTTGAATTTCATTTGGTTCATTGTTGATCTCTTGCAAAATTTTCATCACCGGTACAGCTAGAGAAGTAGAGAACGCCGTGTCAACACCATACACGAGTTGGAAAGATGACATGTTGATTGATCTCTTCTTGATAACTCTATCCGCCCATAGAGCATTGGTGAGCTTTTTGTGCCAATTCCTCTTGTTTTCTTGTAGCATCTTCTTGATATGTTCACCAAAGATTTATTCGACAATTCAACAAGCCCATTGCCTTGAGGATAGTATGTTGTGGAATGACCAAGCCTAATGTGATACTTATCACAAAATTCAATCATTTTCTTGGACTTAAAGGTAGTTGCATTGTCAGTAATGATTTTTTGTGGACAGCCAAAATGAGACAGAATATTGTTCTCAAGAAATTGAATGATAACAGTATCAGTAGCTTGCCTCATGGGGATGGCTTCAATCCATTTGGTGAAATAATTTTTGGTAGTGAGTATCCATTTGTGTTGAGCTATGATGGAGGATGGATCTTGCCAATGAAGTCAAGTCCCCATTGTTGGAATGGCTCTTGAACTTCAATTGGTTTTAAGGGCAAAGGCAAGAGCTTCCTCTTTCCCTGAAATATTTGACATTCATGACAACTCATGATTGTTTTATAAACATCATAAAATAAATTTGGCCAATAGAAGCCCGCCCACAAGATATTTTTAGTTGTAGTCTTCCAATAAAGATGACCGCCACAGTCACCTTTATGAAATTTTATCATCACTTTTTCAACTTCTCCTTCAACCAAACAATTCAGCAACACTCCACCCAGATATTTCCAATACAAGACACCATTAAGAATGCAGTACTTAAAAGCCCTTACTTCAAAGATCTAGCCTTACTACTTGGCAATCCAAGAGGAGGATTCAAGTGTTGCAAAACATTAACTATATCATCATACCAAGGAGATAAAGAGAAAAATTCAGATACCTCAGGTAATGTTTCAGCCTCTTGTTCTTCAGATAATGTAGCAATAAAATTGATGTCCAAATCATGGAGATTGAATCCACCATAAGCTTCGCCAGGCCTTGTCCTTTGATCAGCTTTGTGGGCTTGATCTCCAGGACATATTCCAACATAGCAGCGATCCATTTACCTCGCCGCCCTTCAGGATCATTTTGTGTAAGCACATCTTTGACAACAATGTTTGGAACATATGAAATGAAATGAGAGTGGAGAATGTAGACCTGGAAGTCCTTAAATGCTTTGAATAATGCCAAGGCCTATTTCTCAATGATGTTGTACTTCAAGGTTGTGTCTCTTATAGTTCTACTGAAGAAGGCAATGGCCCTGCTCCGTGTTCTAATTTTTCTTTTGCATGAGGACAACAACAAGGGTATGCTCCGAGGAAAATAAGAAAATGATAAAATCAAGTGTATAATCCAGACTAATAAGGATAGGAGCATGAGATAAATCCAATTTAACTTTATTAAATGATTTCTTCGCCTCTTCATACCATTTTACTTCACTATATTTCTTCATCATATCAGTAATTTTCCTTAAGTGTTCAGCAATATTGGGAACAAACCTTCTCAAAAATTTGATTTTTCCATTGAATGACTGAATGTCCTTTTTTCTCCTAGGATAGTCCAAGGTCTGAATTGCTTGAATCATTGAAGGATCTATCCTAATTCCATCTTTTTATATGATATGTCCCAAGAATTTACCTTCTCCCATAGCAAAAAGACTCTTCTTTGGGTTCAACAATATGCTAAACTTTCTAGATCTCTGAAAATTTGTTTTCAAGTGCTGAAAATGATGCTCATATGTCTTGTAAAAAAACAGTGATATCATCAATATAAATGACCAAAAAGACATCCTTTTCATTGGCGAAAGCAATATCCATTGCTCGCTAAAAAGTAGCCCCTGCATTCTTCAATCCAAAAGGAATTTTGGCATACATGAAGGTACCCCAAGATGTTGTGAAGGTTGTCTTTTCTTGATCATCTGGATGAATAAAATCTGATTATACTGAATTATCCGTCCAAGAATGAAAGTCTAGAAGATCCAACTACCCTTTGCAGAATATGGTCCATCTTTGGTAGTGTGTAATTTTCCTTCAATGACACTATTCAGATTTCTGAAATCAATGCACAATCGAATCTCTCTTGTCTTCTTTCTCACTGGAAATATATTAGACATACAATTTTAAAAGCGAAGAGGCACTATAATACCAGCAGTAAATAATCTATTTACCTCCTTTTGAATAGAGGGCAGTAACTTGGGATTCATTCTTCTTAACTTCTGGTGAAAAGGTTTCTGATCCAGCTTCAAGGGAATGGTATGCTGAATTATGCTCTTATCATAGACTTTAAAATCAGAATATTCCCAAGCAAATACATCAGCAAACTGAGACATAATTGTTGCGTATTTACCTTTCATTTCTGCACTCAAAGACTTTGAAATTTTTATCATCCTTGGCTTTTCTGGAGTGCCAAGATTGAGATCTTCCACTCCCACTTCCGTCGATAACATGGTCGGTTTGTGTGCAAAACCATCTTGATCAAAAATCTCTTCCAAAGGTACGAAACCTCTTGGAAAGGAGTTATCTTTCAACTGAAGCACTTGCATCTCTGTTGCATGGATTTCTTGTTCATCTTCATAGCATTGGGTTTCAATTTGAGAATTCACAAAAGCCTCTTCCATCTCCAAGAAGTTGCTGATATATTTATCATATTCAAAAACCTGCCAACACTGAACATTGTCTGGGACATCAGGGCAGTGTTTGACATTTATCTCATACTTCTTATTAGGATACAATGGAATTTTGAACATGCTGGCAGAAGTAGCAAGAGAATCAGCAATAACATTGCTGTCCCTTGGGATCAATGATAAATTTTACTCGGTGAATGTCTTTAGGATGTATAGCACTGCATTACGATAAGCTTGCATCCTTGGATGCTTGGCCTGGTATTCCCCTTTGACTTGCTTTATTACTAACTCGTAATTTCCATATACACAAATCTTCTTGGCACCTAGCTTCTTGATAATTTTCAGACCAACTATCAAAGCCTCATATTCAGCTTCATTGTTTGAATATTCGAAATCCATCTTGTAGGAGTACATTTGAACATTGCGAGGAATTTTTAATGACTGATTTACAAGGTTGTGAATCCACACTCTAATTATAGCCCCTTCTTTTCCCATAGCTCCATTGAAATCCATAATCCACAAACTACTTTCCTCATCTAGAAATTGCAAATCAGATGGTTGAACTTTGATTGATGTTTGAGAGACTTCTGTTGTACCAAATTTTTTTGTTTCTTTCACTGTTTCATCACTTTTTTTTGAGGTGATGCGCTTGGTTCCAAACCACTTGGCACTTTTTTCATAAATTTCTACATTTGCCAATTCTAAAACAGAATTTGAAAATTCAGAATTTTCTTCTTTTTCTTCTAACAAAACTTCGGAAGGTGTTGAACATTCATCATTGAACAAGATAAAGGATTCTAAATATGTATTAACAACATGTATAGGATGGTTATTTTTCCTTTCTCGTCTGTTGATCATGTACTTCATCTCACTTTCCCGGTATAGTTTCCTAAGTTGTCCATAGACGAGAATGGTAGCATATGAAAATTCAAGTTGTAAGGTACCTCTAAGCTTCACTCCCCATGACTGAGAAAGAAAAATTCCATATCTGGGAGGGATATCAGCCACAACAACAATCCATGAGGACATTCTTGGCTGGGATTTTCTCTAATGACACCACTAGGTCCTTGATGAGGCCAAGAAATTTCACCCTCCCTGAATCAAATGAATAAAGATCATGATAAGGTCTTGTGATATCTAGTCCTAACCTATCCATAATGGCCTTGGGAATTAGGTTATGAGAGGCTTTGGAATCAATCATGGTGTTATGAAGGATAAAATCATGGATTTTGAGGCTTAGATAAAATGGAGGGACCTCACTATCTTCTAGTTTTACATCAACAATAGGACCAAAAATAAGCTCAGGGTGATCATCACTAACATTAACCATGTCGGAAATTTGATAAGATCTAAGAAAATTAGCTACTTGAACTTTGTACTAATCATTCTTAACTATTTCAGTTAGAGGAATGGAGACTTTCAATTTGAAAATTTCATTTTCAAGACTAAAAATGGCAGAATGTTTTTCTACCTTTTTCAATAGTGCATCTTTCTTCTTGGGCTGATCTTTGTGTGAAGACTCTTTCTTATGTCTTCATTCTTGGAATTCTTTATATTTCTTTGACTGCTGGAAGAAGCTTCGTTTCCTTTAGCATGATTAGGAACAACAACTCCTTTGTCTTTACTTTGATTTGGGGCAGCGACTTCTTTGTGATGAGCATCTACTTGAGCATTCGATTTTTTATTTTTGGAGGTTATAGTAACATTCCTATTACTCAAGCCATACTGTCTCTGCACTTGAGAAAGAGAATTCTAAAATCCCCTATGATAATTTTTTGTGCGTATTAATAACATGTCATCATTTGACAAGACATATTGCTAATCATTTGGTGCAAAAATTTGTGCAGAAAATTGATCTTCTTCAGTGAGGAAAATAGGCTATTGATTTTCCTCAAATAAATGGTTCTCACCAGAAATTCATTCTTCATCATCTTCATCAGGGCCTTCATTATAATTCTGATGAAATGGAGTGTGAATTTGTTGCTGACTTTGTCGATCCTGACCCTTTGTTCCCTTTGCTTGATCCTGTATTAAGGCTGCTGATTTTGACCCCTGAAATTGGGATTTATAATGGAGGATTCAACTTGTCGATCAACGATGGACATTTTATCCATAATATTCTCGATGGTCTTGATCAAGGTATCTAATTTTCCCTCTGATGAAGTGGATGTTTCCTCTTTTATAATGACTCTTTTTTCCGTCTTGATTTTAGACTTCTTGATGATCAAATTAGCTTCCACGCTCATTGCGTTTCTCTGTATTTCTTCAAGAGTTAATGGTTTTATTTCCCTCAACTGATAGGCCATGTCAGGATTGAAACCATCAGGATAATGAAGCAAAGAAAGGACTGGAGGAGGCTTAATATTCTTAGGAATTGAATCATATATTTTATTGAATCTAGATGTAAAGTCTTGGACAGACTCGTTGGGATTCATTTTCAAGGCGTTGTACTTAGCTAAAATCTGCAATGGATTTTTCTTCTCTTCCCATTTCACCATAATGAAGTCAATCAGCTGCTGTGAAGTACCTATTGAACCAGTTGTGGGGGAGCGAAACCATTTATTTACCTCTCTAGAGAAAATTTGTGCAATGATGCACATCTTGGCATTGTCAATGTTGATCTCTTCAAGATCTATGAAATCAATCACGTTGGCAATGTGCTGATAAGCTATAATATTTGATGTTCCATCGAAAAGAGTAAGCCTCTGACCATAGTTCTAAGGTAGTGGAGTGAGTTGAACTGGTAGGAGCAATGGAGAAAATATGGCCATGACTAATAGAGGAGGTGGTGGAGGTGTTGATGGAGTGAAAAATTGCAGAGGTAATGATGCCATGAAAGGAAGGGTTGATGATGTAGCATTATGAGAAGATTTGATGACAGGTGAAGTAAAATCCTGCTGCTGATATTGGAAATAGGCCTTCTCTGAAGTTTCTTGAAACTTATCCACCAAGCTCTTGAGTTTGTGAAAATTAGACCAGACTTCACTATCGACTTCGGAATTAAAAGACTCATAAAATGGTGCAAAGGCCTTGAAATTGAAAGGATCAAAGGTGGTTTCTGAAAGAAAAGTCTCAGACTTAGTTCTAAACAAATCTCTTTCAGATTCTAAACTATAAAACAAATCTTCTGAAACAAATCTCGTAGGCAAATAATTTGATTTGACAAGTGGAGGAATAGCTCTTCCAACCTTCCGAGACTTGGTTTTATGCTTTCTAAAAAAACTCTTAGGGTCATACACAATTGGTGAGGGATTTGGGTCTCGGTTTGACCTAGTATGTCTTTTATGAGTCAGCTTAAGATATGAATTTTGGACTTTGGCTCAGATTTAAGAATTCAACCTATTTTGAATGATAGATCTTGTCACCTACAAGTATAAATTTCAGAGAATTAAAGAAATATTCCCAGGGAATTTTTAGGAATCGCTAACCAACAACGACGCCAAAAATGTTACCACTCTCCTTATCTTCCCAAGGCTGAAAATAGGATTGGAGAAAGGTAACCATAGACCAAACTTTAGGTTAGGTAGCTAGCCCTACGAGGACCAGAGATGGCTCTCTCACTGTCACCTTTTCAGTCAAAGGAACGAATGAGTATCTAATTATCTTAGGTTAGGTATATAAGCTCAATAAATATGATTTGTTTGATGTTTTTGAGTGCTAGATAGAAAAGACGCGATAGATCGTGTATAAGGTTTTTAAGTCTGAACTTCAAGGTGAATTTTCAAAGGATATGTGAGGCAAGATAGGTATTTTGAAATAATTTTAATAATTCATTGAGTATATTATGAAATCGAAGAGATTTTGAATGATCACTGAGGTGAATTCATTCAATTTAGAAGTAAATAAACCTAACACTGTAAACCTTGTCTAAAAAAGAGCATGCATAAACATGATTTATGCTCATAAACTTACAAGATAAACATATATGAAGAAAAATTCATGGTAGTAAGCATGAAATGATAAACATACATAAGAAAAACAGATTCTCCAAAGCATACAACAAGTATCTCAACACAATTCCTGCAAATTTGTCTCTGATTTCATTCCAAATTGTTGATTACAAGAGTTCCATTGCAATATGAGACTATCCAACCCAAAAAAATACTAAAGAGAGTCTACTTATAGAAAATATGGACTATGAAACCTCATCAAGTCGAAATCCCATCCAAAATGGATCATAAATACAAAATATGAGTCATTTCCTAGTTTCTAGGGAGGTTAGGAACCATTCCCTGAATTTTAGCTATAAAATAGGAGTGTTTGTCCCTTACATTAATTACATATTCCTTCATGATAGGAGGCAGAAACCAACTCAATAAATCTAATGCCAACTCATAGAAAAGCAAAACCTCAAATTTGTGACATTTTCTGAGCTTGACAAGTGTCGTGAGGAATCCAATGTTGATTTGTAACATTTTTGACAGAAGGCTAACAAAAATTTGCAGAAGCATAACAGAACTTTGAAGGAACTTTTGAGGAAATTTTAGGACTCCACGTCCACTTCTAAAAGAATGGTCAACTAGCCCTGTGCATCTAGTTTCCATAACATCTTGAAATTTTCAAAATGACCCACGGGAAGGCCTTCAAAAATCCATTCTCCCAAGGTTACTCCAAAAGCGTAATAGAGGCTCCAAAAAGGTGGCAGAAAGATGAAAAATGAGTGGTTTTTGAGCTTTTTCTCCAAAATTACAGCTTGTCATGCCAAGGGGATTCCTTATCTGTGATTTACTCATCAAAACACAACCATCCACGTTAATAAATCATCATTTGGATTCCCCCAAAATAAGAGCAACAAAATTTTGTTACCCTTCTGCAATGAGGAATTTCCAGGATTGTGCAAAAATCACAAAAAATACCAAAATTGTTCAAAAATTCTCAAAATTGATTCTATAGCACCCGCGAGTGATTGGCTAAAAAGACAAATAATTTTTAGCCAACAAGTCCAAGCTATCCTTCTCTTTAAGATTCATTTGTGCTTCTTTTATTCTTTTCTTCAATTGTTTCAGCCTTATTTGAGAAATTGTGTTCTCGGTGTGATAATTATTTTCCATATGTCTTTCCAACTTAATATCCTTCTTAGCCCTCTTCAAGAGCTTATCCAAATGTGCATTTACCCTTGACAACAAAAGCTCTTTGTCTTGATTAATCTCCATGGATATAAGCTCATCAAAGGTCAACTCTTCAGGTGGATGAGCTAACTCTCTTTCTCGTTCCAGTGCCCTTTTGAGGCCTCTTGTTTTTGGTCTTCTTGTTTGTGTTTCAACCTCCATCTCCTACATTTGGTCAACAACAATAATATTCTTGCCTTTACCTCTGTTTTCCTCTATGTCTAACTTGGGCGTGCTTTGTAGGAGTTGATTCACTTTCAATTGAAAATTTTCCTATTGAAGGAAAGTAATTTGAGATTTGGGAATGGAGAAGACCTTTTTCAATTCTACTGTTTCTTTATATTTATCTTGGATGATCTCTTCATCTGATCTGAGCTACACATGTTGTGCTACTTCAACCTCCAATGGCACTGATTCATTATTCTTATGGAAAAGAGGCTGCTCCTCTATCTCACATTGTTCAACAATGTTTTCAAGTGTAAGAACACTTCTGGTAGACTTAGGCGCAATTTGAAGACTAATTGGGCATGCTAGAAGAGCCAACCTCCATTGGTTGTGTTGATGATGTACTAGGAAAGATAGAAGGGCTGATGGTAGGCGTTGCTGAAAATCTCTCCAAGAAGTTTTCCCAAGTCATGTTGATAGAGGACAAGTGATGCAACACAATGAGCTTGATTAGGCAATGATGAAAGATACTAGTGTGATGATCATCTCTTCTACTTTGAACCTTCTAAGTCATCTTGATCAAACTCTTGTACAAATAATATGGAAAATCAAGTGTTTTGATAGAGGTTAAATTCATCAAAATCCTAATGTGATACCTATACAACCTGGAGAATATTCCTTCATGTAAGGTCCCACCTTACCTACCATCATTATTTTAGAGAAATATTATATTGAATAAAAATGTGATTTTTTTTTTTTTTTTTTTGGTAGGACATAAAAGTTAATGCAAGGTCATATATATATTTTTATTGGTATCCTTTACACTACACCCTAAATTCTACTAACTTATCCTCAAAGCTACAAGGTTCAAGGTTTATCAAGATCCAAAACATACAACCATAATACTTGCTTCTCAAGACTAAAATCACCTTTAAAATATAAAGTATTTAGTGGGATGAATAAATGTCAACCTTTATGAACCACAATTTACAATAAGCTAATTTTTAATTCCGTTGTAATTAAATGTGTTCAAGAGTGAATAATTTGATTTTTTTCCTAAATAACATGCTTATGAATTATTTGCTTAAAAGGATCATTCAAATTATATAGGGTTGGCATCCAATAATTAGGAATTCATATGTGAGCTAATATTGCAACAAATTACTTACCCCAATTTTGACTTTTCAGCAGTACCCTTTAATTCAATCGGGTTATTACACTAGAAACACCTTGATTGCAAATCCTAAATTAACTTAAGCCTTTTTGTTTTATGGACAATTCATAAACGTAATTAGATGCAACCATTGAACATTATGACAATCAATTTACAAGCATGAAATGTACAACCATTGAGGCATGTTTTCAAACACTTACAACCATTATCTCTTAAAGGTGTTTTCATAAGAATTAGCTAACATGAATCCAAAAATACATGACTTCATTTTTTTTTTTGTGAGTAGTGCCAATAATTGAACTCAAGATATAAGTAGACTATCAACCATATTAATTGTTGAATATATACCAATAAATGCATATAAATATTTATGGATTTTAAACATAGCTCACAACGTTGTAAGTTACAACCATTGGGGAATTTTGACAAACAGTTGGCAGTCATAAAACATGTTGCCACAATGTTATTTAAATTTTCAAAGTATTAACCATTTAGAATTTAAACAAAATTTCCAAGAGGTTAAACTATATTAGCTTCATCAGTATAAATTATCAGGCAAATCCAATATAAAAAGAACCAAATAGAAAAACAAAACAACAGGTGGTTCCTATATGCAGCAGCAAATCTGCAAAACAGAGCAGATTTGGGAATTGATCTCCGAAAACTTGATTTTTGAAATCAAAGTCAGGGTGAAATGGTCTGTTGGTACGGATACCCCCTGAAGTTGAGCTGAATCGCAACAGGGATGCCTAGAAATGCGATTCTTCAAAACAACAGCAACCCAAAAATCCTACAATCTCATTTATGACTTCTGTCAAACACATAGTATGAAAACTTATCTAGAATTGTAAAAAGAGGAGGAAAAACATAATATAAGCCATTAAAATGTTTCCATATAATTCATGGCAGCCTACATGCTTCATCCATTAGTACTTGTAGTCGATCGATTCAACATTATACAAGAAAATACTTCAACAACCATTACAAAATTTCTTCACATTTGGTGTGCAACACTTCATATACATGTAAGTCTCATAAAACAACCAAACCAGCAAAAACTATGAAATGAACTACAAAAGTACACAATATAATTTGATCCACATACCTGACAGTGAAATTGTACAACTCCAAAAGGATGGATGTATGCTCCAGCTCCAATAAGAGTATGTTCCAGCGCCAATATCCTTACCAACTCATTATGAACCACCCATTTTTCCTCCCAACCATATCCAGGAAGAACTTCTCCCCCTGGAACCCCCGAGCTGCAAAAGCTCACAGGCAGTACCAAAATACAGCAATAGAGAGATATGCAAGGCAAACTAAGGGATATAGTTTTCACTTCCTCCAAATACCACTCATGTTCAGCCTCAATAGATGGAGATACTTAGTAGTGTAGTAAGGATTTCAGATTTGTTTTGGAAGAAATTGGATACACTCCATATCTCTCCTCACAATCTTCCTCAATTCTCTTCCGTCTTGGCATCACTCTTCTCTCCCAAGTGAGAATACATGAGACTCATATATAGGAGGAGCAAAAAATTATTTTCATAAAGGAGGAGTAATATACATGCAATGTATTCCGTTTAGAGGAGTGTAACTTATGCCATTAAGGAGAGGCAAGCATGGCTTATTTAAGGAGAGTGTAACATATTAATTAAAGAGAGTGTAAGAGGAATATTTTATGACATATCTTTAATGAGTGTAAGAGGAATATGACATTCTTTGATGAGTGCATAAAAGAGAGTGTAATGTAATATTTAAAATAGAGAGAGTTACATAGAGGCATGAGAGTTATGAAGGAGAGAGGTGGGAAGTGATTGAATAGATGAAGTTAATTTGTAATTCCCTTTTAATAAAATATCATAGTCTCATAAAAGATAATGATAATATTAATAATATTGAGGATTAAGTCAATATTGAACTATTAGTATTGATTAATGATAATTTAATTGAATTTCCTTCAACTATTATTGATTACCAGTTTTTGCAAGGAGATTTACTATTTTTGGAAAGTCATGCTTGAGATGCTAGACATGATGTTCTATTTTTAGAAAGTCATTCTTGAATTGTCAGATTGAGATTTTATTTAAGGAATTTATCCATGAGTGGTATTTTTATTTCGGAGAATAGGGATTCCGCACCCCAATTTCATGCATCTCCGTGCCTTAGTATATTAAGGACTCCACACCCTGATCTACTCCAAAGATCCAAGATTCCACAACTTGATCTTTTTACATATTCAGGAATCTGCGCCCTAAATATACAAGACTCCACATCTTTATATTTCTTAGATTTAGGACTCCACGCCCTAATTTCCATGCTTTCTCGTCTATTGTGCTTTGAAACTCCGCCTTTCTCCTTGTGGTACTAATTGTGAGATTTTACCCATTTGATGGTTCCTTGGTAAGGCCTTGTTCGAAGACCTGCACACATCAAAATCTCATAGATAAAATGAATCATATGAATTTCTTAATGAAATTAACTTAATCACATTTTACCAATAATGGTGCATGACTTCCACAGTCATTCATAATTGAACATACTTGTAGGAAAATGACCAGGTCCCCAACCACATCCTGCTTAGTACAATGTTAGACATATCTATAATCATACAAGTCATGTATCATCCATAAATCATAATTTAACCATATTTTCCACACAACCATGAGCGTCCATGGGTTTATGTGTCTCAATCCAGGATCACCATCCATGTCATACACCTGATACATAAGTCAGATGCAAAGAGAGAAACATATGCATACCACCATATAAAACACATAATCAAATATACCACACATAAGGGAAAATAAAACTATATAAAACATTTTTCCTAAACCACTGATCATTCTTCCATACATAAAGATAAGAGGAAATATAACTATGTATATAAAACATTATTACCCAATCCAATGATCAATATGACATACACAAAAATAAGAGGAAATATAACTATGTATATAAAACATTGTTCCTCAATCTAGTGCCATATATATAAGTCATCAAAATTCACCCTTAATAGGAGTGACAAAACTATACTAGGAAAAATAGGACACTACATACTCCCCCTCTTGGAGTAAACTTGGCCCTAAGTTTGACTAAACAAAAAAGGAAACTCGAGACGCATAGAAGATGCATCTTCCCAAGTGGCGGAACTAGGACTGTACGGGTCCCATTGGACCTTTACTTGGTCCACCATGCGACGTCTGAGCTGTTGAGTGCAATGGTAGAAAATGCAAACTGGTTTTGCCATTAGAGTCCCCTCACCTATTACCTATAATTAATTCCAATCTAAAATGTGAGAAGGATCATGAACATACTTATGCAACACCGAAATATGAAATACATCATGCATGTGATGAAAAACTGGTGGTAGAGCAAGATGATATGCCACAGGTCTTATCCTTTTGATGATCTCAAAAGGCCCAAAAAATCGAGGAGAGAGCTTAGATCCTTTCCCAAATCTAATAGAGCTTTTCTGAGGCTTTACTCGAAGAAAAACAAATTCCCATTCTTTAAAACTACAATCCATTCTATGCATATCAGTGTAGCTCTTCTGTCTATCCTGTGCCTCCTTTAATATGTGTCTTATATGACACACCTATTCTTCCATTTCTTGAAGAATTTCAGGACCTAACGAGATTCTGTCCTCGAATCTATCCCAACTTAAAGGTGTTCTGCATGGTCTTCCATACAATAGCTCATAAGGGGCCATACCAAGAGAGCGGTGATAACTATTATTGTAAGCAAACCCCACTAGAGGAATATAATCTTCCCACTTAGATTGTTGATCCATTACATACATTCTAAGTATGTCCTCCAACACTTGATTTACTCTTTCAGTTTGACCATCAGTTTATGGATGATAAGTTGTACTGAAATTTAATTGTGTCTGAAGGGCTCCTTGGAAACTAGTCCAAAATATTCCTGTGAATATAGAACCCCTGTTTGATATGATTTTCTTAGGAAAACCATGAGGTCTAACGATCTCCTTTATAAATAATTGTGCTATTTCAGCTGCTTTGTAAGTATCTCTAATAGGTATAAAATGGGCACTTTTAGTAAGCTTATCCACCACCACCAAAATGGAGTTATGCCTTTTGGTTGTTTCAGGTAATTCAACAATAAATTCCATAGATATTTCTTCCCATTTGGACTCGGGAATGTTATGGGGCTGCAAAAATCCTACTGGATGACCATGCTCTGCTTTAACTAGCTGACATTCCAAACACTTTGCCACAAAATTTGCTACATCCTTCTTCATGTCTGTCCAAAAGAAATTTTTCTTTAAATAAGCATACATCTTTTGGATTCACGGGTGAGCCATATATACTGCATGGTGAGATTCTTTCAAAATTAACTCACGAAGCCCATCTTGATTTGGGACTGCAATCCTTTGCATAAATCTCAACATTCCATCATCATCACAAGAATAGCCTTCTACCTTGCTTTTCTTAGCCTCCTCCCCACAAAGAGAAACTTTAACCTCCTTACACCATTCATCTACATCTTGTGCCCTCAAGATGCACTCCTGTAAATCAATCTTCAGTGGAATTATTGAAAAGATGTGTGGCCTTCAACTAAGTGCATCAGCTACTTTGTTCAATGTACCCTTGATGTAAGTTATGTAAAATCATATTCACTTAGGAGTTATAACCACCTTCTTTGTATAACATTAATATCACTTTGAGTAAATATATGTTGCAAACCTCTATGATCTGTTTTCAATTCAAATTTCTTTCCCATGAGATAATGTCGCCAAATTTGCAAGGCATGAACTATTGCTGCTAGTTCCAGATCATGTGTTGCATAGTTTTCTTCATGAGGCCTTAACTTCCTAGAGGCATATGCAATCACCCTACCCTCTTGTGATAAAATGGCACCAAATCCATATTTTGATGCATATGTACATACTATAAATGGTCTATCCATATCTGGAACCTTCAGTATCAGAGTTGTAGTCAAACATTGCTTGAGCTTGGAAAAAGCTTGCTCACACTCATTTCTCCCCTTAAATCGCGCTCCCTTCGTAAGCAATGAAGTGATTGGGCTGGCTATTTTTGAAAACCCTTCCACAAATCTCCGATAGTATCTTGCCATACCCATGAAACTACACACTTCATGCGCATTAGAGGGTGTTGGCCATTCTGAAATTGCCTCGATATTTTCTAGGTCAACAGAAATTCCTTCACTGGAGATAATGTGTCCAAGATAACGGATTTTTGATTTTTAAAAAAGAACATTTGGACATTTTTCCATAAATCTTATTTTCTCTTAAGCATTGTAATACCACTCTTAGGTGTTGTTAGTACTCTTCTGGGGACTTTGAATAGATTAGGATGTCATTAAGGAAAACTTGTACAAATTTGTCCAAGTACTTCTGAAATACACCATTCATCAGACTCATAAAAACCCTTGGGGCATTATATAACCTAAAGGGAACAACCAGGAACCATAATGACCAAAACGAGTTCAAAAAGAAGTTTTGGAAATATCCTCTTCTTTAACTCTAAGCTGATGATATCCTGATTGAAGATCGATCTTGGAGAATACACTGGCTCCCTTCATTTGATCAAATAGATCATCAATGTGAGGCAAAGGATATTTATTTTGAATATTTACTCTATTCAATTTTCTATAATCAACATAGATTCGAATAGATCCATCCATCTTCTTTACAAATATCACATGAGCTCCCCAAGGTGAAACAATAGGTCTAATCATACCCCGATCCAATAACTCTTTAAGTTGCACTTGCAACTCACGAAGTTCAACAATAGGCATTCGATAGGGAGCTTTGGATATAGGTTCGGTATCGGGCTTGAGCTCAATTGATAAGTCAATCTCACACTTTGGAGGTAAACCAGGCAACTCCTCTGGAAAGACATCAGAGAATTCTAAAAGGAAAGGATATTGTTCAAAGGATGAAATTTCTCACTCATTTAAAGTCATTACAACATACATTTGACATTTTTTTCTAAGAATTTGCTTCATCTGCAATAATGAGATAAGTCTTAAAGAAATAGGTCTTCTTTTCCCATGGATAACCCTAGATTGACCCTCATCACTCAAAAACTGAAGGGCTTTGTTTCAACAATTGAGCACAGCCCAGCGGGATTCAAGCCAATCCATCCCAATTATCACATCATAGTGACCAAGTGGCATCACATAAATATTCACATGTGTGACACACACTCCTAGGTCTAAAGGGCACTCTTTCACTAAGAATTCAACCTTTTGAGATCGTCTTTATGCCATCTCAACCTGATCAAAATCATCTTGTTCTATTGCCACTAATTTACATTTCAATAAAGCATTAGGAGAAATAAAAATTTCAGTTGCACCAGGATCAATCAAAATAGTAACATCCATACCATTTAGCTTACAATATTCTTCAAGCACAATAGATTGATGCTCAACTTGGCGATTCTGCAACACTGCATGAGTCATATGGGCTCTACCCACATCTCCAATAATGGATTGTTCTTGCTCTGATTATGCTTCAGTCTTATTTTCAGGGAAATATCTCTCATAATGAGGTCCTCCACAAGTACAACATCCATTAGTGGGAGAAATTTCATAAATTTGACCCTTTTATTAGGTGTTTCTAGTGTGTGAGCACTACTTTGCTGAAGTTTTTGCCTTGAATTATTTCCTTGGTCCTTAAAAGTATGATTATTTTGAAATCCTTGATGATGTGAACCACCTAACTTTTGTCTTACATATTGGCCTCCCCTTCGAGGAGGTTTCCCATGGAATGATAGATTTGGGGTTTTATCCCCGCCTTTTTTCCCCAACAATTCTTCCTTAGCTATAATTGCTTGTTGCACTACCTCATGCAATGTAGTAGGCCTCAAAATGCGTACCTTCTCCTTTATAATAGGATTCAACCCATATAAAAACTTGTTTACCTTGAGGGCTTCAGTATTTGGATGGGTGGCATATCTAAGCAATTCCATGAATCGTGCCTCATATTCAAGGATTGTCTTAGTTCCATGCTTAACATCATGGAACTCATTCAACTTCCTCTCCAAGTATTCAATGGAAAGGTACTTTGCTCGAAATTTCTCTTCAAATAATTCCCATGTCAAGGTATACATGGAGTACCCCAATTGGGATTCTAAGTTCCTCCACCATAATATTGCACTCTCCTTAAGTTGGTAAATAGCCAACTTTTCCTTTTGGTTGCTAGAATAGTTCTGCAACTCAAAACACAGGCACATGTTTTCCCACAAAGCTTCTGCTACCTCCCCTTTTGTGGTACCCTTAAATATATGAAGCTTAACTTTCTCCAACTCTCTATGTGCATCTCCATCAGATGGTATTTCTTGCCTTTCTGCTTGAGATGAAGAACCAGGAATTGAAGGATTTCCCCCAACCCTATTAATCAATACTTCAATCATCTTTTGATAGATAACATCATTTCCCTTACTTCCCTAATGGACGTTTGTTCAGATTATTTGGCTTGGGGAGGTGGAGATGAGACTTCCTTCCTCCTCTTTGATGCTCTCTCCATGATTACTTAACCTGACCAAAAAAATCAAGCAAGTAAATAAAGTAATTAGCTTTGATTATTAGTAGGCAAGCCCTAGGTCCTAGAGTTTTAAAATTAGGTCTGATATCATATGTAAGGTCCCACCTTACCTACCATCATTATTTTAGAGAAATATTATATGGAATCAAAATGCGATATTTTTTTTTTTGTAGGACATAAAAGTTAATGCAAGGTCATATATATATTTTTATTGGTATCCTTTACACTACACCCTAAATTCTACTAACTTATCCTCAAAGCTACAAGGTTCAAGGTTTATCAAGAACCAAAACATACAACCATAATACTTGCTTCTCAAGAGTAAAATCACCTTTAAAATATAAATTATTTAGTGGGATGAATAAATTTCAACCTTTATGAACCACAATTTACAATAAGCTAATTGTTAATTCTGTTGTAATTAAATGTGTTCAAGAGTGACTAATTTGATTTCTTCCTAAATAACATGCTTATGAATTATTTACTTAAAAGGATAATTCAAATTATATAGGGTTGGCATCCAATAATTAGGAATTCATATGTGAGATAATATTGCAACAAATTACTTACCCCAATTTTGACTTTTCAGCAGTACACTTTAACTCAATGGAGTTATTACACTAGAAACACCTTGATTGCAAATCCTATATTAACTTAAGCCTTTCTGTTTTATGGATAGTTCATAAACGTAATTAGATGCAACCATTGAACATTATGACAACCAATTTACAATTATGAAATGTAAATCCATTGAGGCATTTTGTCAAACACTTACAACCACTATCTCTTAAAGGTGTTTTCACAACAATTAGCTAACATGAATCCAAAATTACATGACTTCATTTTTTTTTTGTACGTAGTGCCAATAATTGAACTCAAGATATAAGTAGACAATCAACCATATTCATTGTGAATCTATACCAATAAATGAATATAAATATTTAGGAATTTTAAACATAGCTCACAACGTTGTAAGGTACAACCATTGGTGAATTTTGACAAAAAGTTGGCAGTCATAAAACATGTTGCCATAAGGTTATTTAAATTTTCAAAGTATTAACCATTTAGACTTTAAACACAATTTCCAAGTGGTTAGACAATATTAGATTAATCAGTATAAATTATTAGGTAGATCTAATATAAAAAGAACCAAACAACAAAACAAAACAACAAGCAGTTCCTACATGGAACAACAAATCTGCAAAACAGAGCAGATTTTGGAATCGGTCTTCAAAAACTTGATTTTTGAAATCAAAGTCGGGATGAACTGCTCTTTTGGTATGGATACCCCCTGAAGTTGAGCTGAATCGCAACAGGGATGCCCAGAAATGCGATTCTTCAAAATAACAGCAACCCAAAAATCCTACAATCTCATTTATGACTTATGTCAAACACATAGTATGAAAACTTATCTAGAGCTGTACAAAGAGAAGGAAAAACAAAATTTAAGCCATTAAAATGTTTCCATCTAATTCATGGCAGCCTACATGCTTCATCCATTAGTACTTGTAGTCAATCGATTCAACACTATACAAGAAAATACTTCAACAACCATTACAAAATTTCTTCACATTTTGTGTTCAACACTTCATATACATGTAATTCTCAGAAAACAACCTACAGAAGCTCTCAAAAGCGTAACACCTATTGTGCAACACCTTCCAAAATCATAACAGGAGTGCCTAGAAACGTAACAACTCTTCCTAGAAGTGTAACACTTCAGTTCAAAATCGTAAAAAGGGTGATTTGAAGGGTAGCTAATGGATTTTTAATTGAATTTGAGGCTTGGATTTTGGGGTCGGAACACCATTGGAGGGAAAGTGAGTTTGAAAGGTGTTTTCACATACATCAAAGAGCAACAATGAGTGGAAATGAGTTTACCTTTTCCCTTTTATACACCGAAGATGATATTTCACCTTTAACATTCGAAAATGACTTTTTGAACTTTTTACACTTGGAAATGAATTTTTTCTCCTTAAAATGAGATAAGAGTATAGAATGAACCTCTTTAAACTCTTTGACACTTGAGATGAATTTATGGATCCTTTAATGAGATACTAAGACACAATTGACCTTTATGAGATAGTAAGACAAAATTTGCCTTCCTTTATGAGACAGTAAGAATGCTTTTCTGAAACTTTGAACCTTTCACATTTGGATATGACATTTTCAAAACAAGACAAGTTGTATTTGAAATTTGGAAATGACCCTTTTGTCTTTGACTGGGATAGTAGGTCAAAATTGACCTATTTTTAAGCTTTGAAAGTTTAAATAAATTTTTGGTCCTTTAATGGGACAATAGGACAAAATTTCTCTTTGCATGAGACAGTGAGACAGAAATGAGTTGCTTGAGATTTTTTTAAAAACACTTGATCCATTTGAAACAAGAAAATTGGTCATTATTTCATCTCGTAAACATGCTAGCTCATTCTTAGGTTTTTATGAGTGGAATGGGCGGTTGCTGCCTTGTTTTAGGTGACAATTTGAAAAAATTTCAAAGGCAGAGATGAGCCTAGACAATGACCTATATGAGGCGGAGTGACATAGCCCTAGACCTATTAAATTATGATGATGGAGATGGTGACCTTGAAAATTATCATAATGGAAATGACCTTGATAATGATGGTGGTGATGAGTGAAATGAAGGAGCAACATACTTGACTTAGACCTCTTTAGTGACCAAAATTATTTTCTGAGAACTTGTTTGAAAAAGTAAAAGAAATTGGCCTATGAATTTATGGAAAACATGTGAAAGATTTATTTCTTATCACTAACATACATGAGCTAACACTCGCCACAGTTGAAACACTTAATTACACTCATGTCCTTCCATATATTACCCTTCATTCTTGTTGCAAGTGCCACATCCTCATCTACCTTCCTGGATGGAAGAAGATCATCGTCTCACAACTCTTCCTAAATGAATTCATCCCATAGTTTATTCCAATCTGGAAGCTTCTCCCTAGCAACGATTCCTTTGATGAAGGGCTTCCATTCCTTGGTGAACCATTTCAAGGCAATCCTCACCATCTCTGCATTTTAAATTTTGACACCGACAATAGAAATCTCATGTCGAACTTGAGCCAACCTTGTCAAATAGAAAGTCATTCCTTCACCCTTTATCATCTTGGTGGACTTCAAATTATCCTCCAATACCAGTACCCGGTTCTCGTTTTTATTCTTGAACAAATTCTGAAGAGCCATCCTAATCTTATGTGCATTATTCTTCTAAGACACATGAGGTATCAAGGAATCCTTCACACCATCCTGGATGATCAACCTCACTTTCGTATCCAAATCTTCCCATATTTATAGTTCCTTAGGTTCGATTGGCTGCTTGATATCTTTCTCAGAAAAATCCCAGATCATGTTGACCTACAAGACCAAC
Source organism: Pinus albicaulis (assembly GCA_034641835.2). Classification (NCBI taxonomy): domain Eukaryota; kingdom Viridiplantae; phylum Streptophyta; class Pinopsida; order Pinales; family Pinaceae; genus Pinus; species Pinus albicaulis. The sequence continues at coordinate 19,507 of JAXQQM020071162.1, read as the reverse complement.
TTCATCCTTTCCTTCCAAGGAGTTTATTTGGACAACCTTTCCAACTTGTCCTCATACTGGAGACCAGCCTACAACTTCGACATTGTAGTGACTCCTTCATTCAAAATGTGACCAACTCTCTCTCACATTGTACTTTTCTGCACAAACTCTGATTTACTGACTTCCAAAGTAGCTTAGACTCCCTATGATACCATGTTGAATTTTCGTGAACTTGGGTCTAGGTTAGAGTCTTAAATCACTAATGCTACCAAACCAAGAATCTCAACCATAAAATACTTTTCACAACGGAAAATCTAAAGCAGTAAATCACATATGCACAATATACACATCTTAAAGAAAAATTGTACAATAATGTACAACCACCAATCTTTGTTATATTAATCCAAATCTGATTTAATACAATATTCTATGGTTTACAAGATACAATGACAAAATTAGTTGCAATACTTCTATGTCGTATCTTTTCATGTCGGTCTGTCGCACGCATACTGCTCACTAGTAGTTCCTTAGTCCATCAAGGCCACTACACATTGAGACTCCAGGAGGGTGGCCACATTACACTGCTACATGTCCTTTTGTAGAGTGTACTAGGGCTAATCTAATCTACTCTCTGGGTGGGCCAATTCCCGAGCTCCAAATTGCCAGGATAGTAAAAACTTTCATCCGTCAAAGTGTTTCACTTCGGCACCTATCTTCACCCAAACTTCAAATGCTCTTCATCCTTCAAGATAGCTTGTCTAGGGATAATTTTGGTAGCCAACACGTTGCCCTCCAATAGACCTATGGCACCCAATTCAATCACTGTTGAATCTACTCCTAAGATGACACTTCACCACCATGGAATGTCATCTACTTGACATCAACATGCTACTCCAATCTTCATCCAATCCAATCATCAAATTGACCAAATACACATCTCCAATCACTATTGTTTCACCTTGCTACATTGTTGCAATATTGCACCACTGGTTGGGGCACACCACACTGCCCTCACGCCTCCATGCAAATTAGCAAAACTAGCCTCTAAAGGTTGTGGTCCACCCTATAAGGATTCCTCCATACATATGGTGCCTTTTAAGGTTTTTTTCCACCATAGACGCAACACTTAAGGGCCTTCAACTACTGGCTATGGCCTACGGTCTATCCCAGTAGTGGATTGTAGCTTCAGTCCTCCTCAAACAGTCCCACAACTACCTTAAACAATAGTCCCTTTCTCCTCCTATCTGCGACCTTCTCTGCCCAGCAACCCGACCTCTTGAACAACACCTTAAAACCTCCTAAACAACCCTTATATCACCATGCTATCACCTACGACAAACAGAAATACCACGCTACCTTAGGCTCCTCTCCACGCTATCCTTTTAGCCTCTCCAAGCTACAGCTATGCCTCACAAAAATTTCAGAGCTCTTCTTGAGTTGTATTGCCCAAACTTGGATGCTCAAATGAAATGTTTTCACCCTTAATTTATAGACATATAAGGGGCTCCAACGAATCATGAAGAAACACACATATTGGAGTGTGTTACACCAAGCCCACATAACTTGGCAACCAATAATTACCTTTTCAACTTCAAAAATTCATTTCTCTCTAACGACAACTCATATTCAAATGATTCTCGATGCGTTGGAATCGTATCGCCGAGCACTATCATCATCATCCATCACATGTCATACCTTCATCATGGTTTTGACCCAAATACCGATGGGTGCAAAGGCCCACACTTGGGTTCCAATCCCACATGTTACCCTTGTGGGGCTTTTCCCTCCAAACAGTGAACCCTATGGCTTGGAGTACCTCCCAAGCTACATAAATCAACAATGACATCCTTGTCTTTTATCTCTCCAATTGCACCCACAAAAGGCATTCCATTTTTCTGTATAAAGGAATCCAATTTTTTATGTAGTCAATCGTAAGAAGTTATGGTGTTGGTTTCCTGCTCACCAAGACGAGTGTAGTTATGAATGTGGAGTCTCAGTTATAATATGTCCATCTCAGGAGAATTTTTTTCCTTCTTAACCAACTACTCTAGAACATATGGATATTTGATATCCCACTATTGTATCAAATATACTACTTTTCTTGCAACCTTTAGGAGCTTTGATAATAATTGATATTTCTTCGGTATCACAACTACGGGTGACACAATCTCATGCAAGAGAATCATATAGTTATATAATTATTTCATAGTGTCTTCCATTGGCCTCAATTCCTCAAGTATGGTTGAATGGAACTCCACTATATTGAGACAATTAGAAGACAATTGTTGATTCTCTATAGTGAGCTTATCTACTTGTCACTTTGATATAGCTAAATACTTTCTCAACCATGAATTCTCACTCATAAAATATTTTGATTTATCTTGCATTGTTGTAGAAAAAAAAAACATTGGTTGCCATAACTACTCGAGGGTTTCTCCTAGTATTAACTGTTATGACCTTCTCCATGGATATGGAGACTAGATGCTCATGATCATTCTGGAAGTATATTCTCCTCTCTTGCACAATTCTCTTCTTTAATTGGTTGAAGGTATCATTGCATATGTCCATGACCCTATCATCTAGCGGAGGGAAAATTCCCATTTCGTTGAATGGGAGATGACCATCAGTAAGAGGAGGCTTTGGTTCATCTGTGATGGTCCCAATAGCATCCTCTTCTTCTAATTATACTTCTACTTCTTGGGTCATCTATTCTTCCTCCAACATCTGTGAAATTTCTTCCTCGTATAACCACTTATGTTGTTCTTCCTCTTCTGCTTTCCTTATTTCCTCCTCTACATCATGCTTATAACTAAAAAAATAATCCGTCTTCTTCTTCATCTTTTTGTAAGGGATCCTCTTCTCGCTGCTTCTTTGCATCTAGCCTTCTTTTCTCCCTCTCACTTTTCCTTTTATGTTTCTTTGCTTCAATGGAACCCTTTCTCATGGGATCAACTTTAAACTTTCTACCACTGGACCATGTTTAATCCTCTTCCTAGGTGTTTTGGTGACCATTTCAGCAGTTTCTATCTATTGCACCTCCTCCATATGTACATCTAGAACCTTTTGAACCTAGGAGGGAACTGCCTCATGTTCTAGGTGATCCTTTCTTAGTGCATTCTACCAATTTTTAATCTTTTCATCCTCTGAAATAGTCATTGGTACATATGCTCAGGTGTATTGTATTCTGTCACAATGTTTCCTACACACCTTTCTAGGATCATATCTGTGAAAAATCCTAGTTCCAAAATGAAGGCACTTTAGCTCTTCAATTTCAAATTTTGTCACCTTAAGGCTCTTTATCTCATACATTCCAATTCGCAAAGTGAGAGTGGGCCAAGGAGCCTTTTTCCTCCGGTGGAGTTGTGTATAAAATCCAGTGTTTAGATGATAGGATAATTTCTGCAAGTCTACCTTGGTGGTCACATACTTTGGCATAACATGAGGGGAATTTTGGCACCTGAAGCATATAATATATGTGCCCCATGTTGAGGAAAACCAATATACAATGTAATATCGTTCCTCCTTTATCTGATTGGGAATTCAAGGAGGTTCAAACTCAAAGATCATCTGATAAAGAACAACAAAGAAATGCTCTGCTAGCCAATCATAAACTCCTCAGAAAATGGTCTCTAATAGTACTTTGTAATTCCAATAGACTGTTGGAAATGTATTCACTTCTAAGAGGGGGGTTGGGAGGTGAATCAATAGTGAAGGTGTATATTTAATTTTAAAATACTTTTCAATTGCTGCAACACAATATTCATTAAATCATTAGTAGATTAAATAATATATCAAAATATGTGAGAACTATAAGGAAACATGAATAAGAAAACACAATATTTTTTGGTGGAAAACCCTTCTCCAATAAAAAAAAACCATCCTTGTTGTTGTTGCGATGCTCAAATAATTGTATTAATCGCCAATAAACTCAATCACATAGAATATATGAATGGGTACTATCAGAGATGACTATGATCCTCATCTACGACTCTGTAGATACCCATCTGATCAACAAGCCTTTCCCAACACCCATTGGACTTATGAAGAAATTTTTTTATTTGTACTAAGTTTGTCAAAGCACCCACTCCACTCTTCTATATTACCCTCATTTCACAATATTTCAGACTAGAGTTAATTTGAATCTCTCAACTAGAAAACCACAACAACCTCTAGAAATTTAGACCCAATACAATATAGCAAACCCATTGAAAACCAATTTGCACAACTCACTCAATCACTGCAACAATCCAATCAAAAATACATGCAATGTACATAAAATATAATATGTTGAAAACATGATAAGAAAATATGAATGAAATGATATACAATCCTTACTACTCCTTTACCATAATACTGCATAAAATCTTGGCTGAAACAAAGTTTTGTTGCCATCTTCTACCACTGTAATCTGATAAAGATATTTTACATAAATACCTACACAACTTGCACACACCACTCTTCTCTTACTCACAAACTCCAATCTCACACAACCATCACACTTTCTTCTCAAGTGAACCAACCAAATAGACTTATGATCACCATCTATTTGTAATCTTCTAAAATGGTTAAAACAATTAATTGCAATTTTTTAGTGGAGCTCTGTTCATGTGCTGGAAATGGTTCGGTTCATTGCTTCTTGACTCAATATAGCCACTAACTTCATTTACTAAAAAATATTATCTTTTAACCATCTTCTAGAAGCACAATAACCATTTTCTTACCTTTACACGATGAGTCTCGAGTATGACAAGCCGAAAAAACAAATAAACAATTGATGAGCGCGAGGAATGTAGAGGAATTTTAGTGAAAAACCTTAGTACCACTCCGTTGAAGCCTTGAAACTTGTTGAAGCCTCGAAAATCGCTGCAACAACATGGGGGATGACCACCCAGTCCAGACCTTAAAGCAGCTCCTTTTCCGTTTAGAATGGTGGTTCCGACTGGATCAACTAGGTCCAGTTATCTTCTCTCAATCTCCAATGGCTTTAAAATATGACTTTCATTTACCAATGGAAAAGAGACATCAGATCATTCTTCTTGCTGATAAGGCAAGAAAGTGATCCTTAAGCTGATTTAGGGCTCAGCCAATCCACTAAAGTTTGCCTCTTTGGGAAGAGGACTTAAGAGAATGTAGAAATTATTCTAAATGCAAACTTATTCTAAGATACAAGCAAAATGAACTATCTTAATCCTATCTCAATTAGGCAGATATAGATCTAACCCAACCAAGAGCAGGTATTTAAAATATTGGGATTGAAATATGTCTTGTTTATAATGAATATCAAGTTAATGAAATAGTTCAATTAACAGACATTATGGATAGCAAAACACATCCTATTGAGACCTTTTAACGGAAATAATCAATCAAAAACACTCAAGAAGTAGTTCACAAAATGGTATTGATCATTTAATCAGTAACTTGAATTATTAAACAATAATTTGCGAAAGAAGTTCACAACATATCACTATTTATTCATCCAATATTAAAAGACAGATTTATGAGTAAATAGTTACTCATAAATCAGAATTCATCCCATAAGAGCAGAGATAAATAACAACATAAAATAGAAGAAAATTACCCATACCAACAAAAGTGCACAAATATGTAAGTAAATTGACACCAGTCCTGTTATCATAAAATAAAACCAGCATTTAAAATAATAGTATTCAAAATACCAATTTATTGAATCCATTTCTCCAGCTCTGGTCTCTAATAGTCCTTTACAATGCCTAAGATTCTACTTTCAAAAGTAGAGCTACAATAATGCAAACTCTGTTAAAAGAAAAACCTCAATAATCTTTAGATCTGAGATTCCACTCCTCCCACCTACCACTCTAAATCCCTATTACAAAAGTGCTTTTAGAATTGCAGAAGAGAGCAACCTCTATTCCATTATGCAATCTGCTATTTATAATATTTGCAAAGGAATTCTTGAGAGGAAAGTTTTTGGAAGAGAAATCTGCCCAATCCAATTTTATTTGCTCAGAATTTCAATCTTTAATTGTTGGAGCATTCTTATTGATTGAGATCTTTTCTCCTTATCTCTTCTATTGTTTTCCTGCAAAAAGAAATCAAAATAAATTAAAATGCAACAACAAAATCAAAATACTATTTACATGGCATTAAAACAAATCAATCAAAATTTAATTTAAATAAATCATTGAAAAATAAAATATAAGCCCTCTATCGATGCAGGATGGTTTAATTGGTCAAATATATTATTGATGGCTTGAATCGCAATTAGAAGAGGCTTAGGACAAATGAAAATCTGAAAATAACTGAAGGAATTGATTTTGTTTTAGAAATTCAGGATTTGATCTTCTGCCTAATTTTCGACCCAATATGACCATCTGTTAGTGAAACCTCCTCAAATATTCTCATGATTTTATCTTTCTATAAAATTTGTCTTGGGCCTCTTTTGGCCAAGTATAAACTCAATCTATGAACTTTAAGTTGATGGTCAATTTGGCACAATTCTGGAATTTAATTTATTTGGGCTAAAAATCAAAATTTTTAATTAAAAATCTAATCCTAAATTAGACTCTAATTACCTAATAATTAATTTTAATTTATTTGTTAATTATAAACTAAACTAATTAATTAATAAACTATGTATTAATTAATATCTAACTAACTAAAATATTAATTATTTATAAACTAAATAATATAAATAATATTTAAATTTAAATTTAATTAAATTAATTAAATATTATATATTAATTACATTAAATACTAAATATTATTAAAAAATATAAACCAACCCACCACTCCATTCCTACTTTACTCATACGTATCATTGAAAGATTAAAACAAATCATTGAAAACTTAAAACTTATGTCTTATGCCCTTTGACTTTTAACCATCAGAGGATCGGGATATCACATATTAGGGGTTTGTCGTGTTTTAAGAAAATGCATTGTTTGAAAACCTGTGATGCGATCCTGCGATCCGAAAAATAAAAAATAAAAAATAAAAATAAAATAAAATTATTTTATATATATTAAGTTTTTTATTTTGATTAAATTAATTAATATAAAATTAAACATTAAATATTATAACTTTTTATAATATTAAAACTATAACTAACTATTAAATATTAACCTACCCTACCTCATGTTTATTCCACTCACGTATGGGTGAGTTTGGAAATCTTAAAACAAAACAAAAAAACAAAGTGTTATAACACTTTAAAAAAAAAAAATGCGAAGTTTGTTAAAAGAAATAAGCCATCGCACATCGCAAGAAATACACCATCACATTTTTTGGAATGTCCACATATAAAATCTGCGATGCGAGAAATTTTGCAGTGTAAGAATGTGAAATTAGTATGAAGTCACGGGAGTTATAAGGAGTTAAAAACAAAAGTCAATGTTTGACTTATTGCATCGGAGAAAACTTTGGATTGGTTTTTTTAGAAATGTATCACTTGAAAACTCCCGATGCGATATTCCGATCTGATGTAATAAAAATTGTTTATATATATATATTTTATTAAATTTAAATTTAATTAAATTAATTAATTTTATTAATTTAAGATTTAATATCAAATATCAATTTTTATTTTGGTTTTATTTTAATGATGTTTAGTTTAGTTATGAAATTTTCTAAAGCCTAATTTGCCTATTTAAACTACAGTTATTCCGAAAATAAATAAAAAGAACAAAAATAGCATTTTTAACCCAGACTAAATAAATGATGGGACTTCAAAGGAGTACCATTTTCAAACCAGTTGACCCAATAAGGCGAAACAAGCGTCAATGTGAAACTTATAAAAAATTGATTCTAAAAAAGCAATCAAAACAAGAATCCAAAGAAAATAAAAAATTAACAAAAGCGTAGGATAATCGATTAAATAAAAATCCTAAAAAAAATGCTTAGCCAAATTTTTTATAGAAAGGGTCCCCATTATTTGAGTTGAACAAGTAAAAAATGGGGGGTTGTGTTTTACCACAACAATGGCGACACACGGGAGAAGAACCAGTTACCTCTATTTGATATGAATAAGATTTTCCTAAAATCAAAGTAAAACTAATTAAAGAAGAGAGAATTATGCTTGAAATGCTTGACTAGGTTCATTAGTCTGAATAAAAGCAAGAATCATCTAACTGTAATTTTTCTTAAAATTCCTCATAAATTAAAATATTTCAAAACTCTATATCAGTCCTTAATTAGTTGTAGAGATAAAGTATGGGTCACTTTACAGCTTAGCTTTTAAAATATACTCATTTGTCACAGGTAGAGCCACTGTTGCCAGCAAACATCTACAGTCTCGACAGAGCTACCTTTTAATCATCAATGATTCAGAATCCCATCTCTTTAAGAATTATTTACCTAGAGATAAATCCATTTATATATGTTTTTTTTTTTTTTTATAAATCTTAAAAGCCATTGTCCTGGTTTGGTAGCTAGATAGTTGATAATGCCATTCACTGGTTATAATTGGACTGAACAAGCTGGCTCGTGATGATACCCCTTGTCTTATAATTGTTTGCAATCATAAGCCATTACCCTGGTTTGTTTAGCAGTGTTGGTAATGTCAGCCTATTTTCCCCCTATGATCATGGTAAGCAGGCTCATGATGAGACCTCTTATCTTTTAAGTTTAAATATATCTCTGGATTATACTCTAGAAAAATAAGACTCTTTGGGACAGGGAGAATCATTGACTCCTTAAGAGTTAAGAATGACAATTTTAGAGTTAAAAGGTGTTTTGCTGTAAAGTGTCTTTACTTGGTTAAAAATAACTTTTCTTGACTGATAATAGAACTTTGAAAGATCTTAATAAAATATTGAAATCTCAAAATGATTACAAATTTGATGAAAAAGAAATTTCTCCAGATTTTATGATACTTTGTCAACTTCTCTAAATTGGTAATCTCTTCCTTAAGTATGTCTACCTTTATAATAAGAAAATCAAACTTTACTAAGAGATTTAAGAAAAAGTTAATAGATGACTATTAACAATTTTTTATCCGTGTATGCCAACCATAGTTAGGTAACAAGAAGGCCTTCCATATAAATCATGGCAAAGTCACCAAAATCAAAACTGAAAACCAAAGGAAAAATAATTCTTATGCTAAAATGAGAAAGAAATCAGCAAAAATAAAAATGAAGAAAATTTAAAAATGGAAAGGAAAATCCAAATTTCGTAAGATAAACTCAAACAAGAATGTTTATACCAATGTCTCAACAATATGAAGAAAGAAAATAATCGTGTAATCAATCCTTCTTATGTCGAGATTTAGAAAAATCATACCTTGCAGGTTGTAAGTATTTTAGGCTTTTTTTAGATAGCAGTAACGATAAAATTCAGCCACAATGAAAACTTTCTGTCTGATATCAATCTTCTTGTTTCAAAGCATCAACTTAATCATTTTCTAATGAAAGGAATGCTTAAAGAAAAATCTAAAGGTTCTGAAACTTCCTGGTGTAGCTATTTCAATGAGGATTATCGTTGCTTCTTGAAATTAAGCCAGGAGAAGAGTATGGACTTCGAAAATATGATCTGGCGGAGGATTGGAAGCTTTTATGAAGAGCTGCAAAACAAATTTATATATCAGAAAAACAAAACTGAAACTAAAGTAATGAAATGGAAATAAATGAAAGTGGGTACATGAATCTTACCATTGGATGATTGCTTTTGATCTTACCTGAAAGGTATCAATTTCTCCAAACTAGCTAACTTCTTATTTTAATTAACATTAAAAACATGAAGAAGTCAAACTAACCAAAATCCTATAACCCAAAATCATTATTTATTTTATTTACACTAAAGCAAGTAGTAAAATGTAAAAATGGAATGCTTAGTGCTCAAGGGAATTGAAATTAAAAGAAATGCATCAGAAATGAGAATGTGAATTTGCAGTAACGAATGTTTCTCAAAATATTATAAGTTTCATATAAACTCCATGATTTTATAAATTGTCCAGAATCAAGACCAAATCCAAAATAATAAAATTTAAATATGAAAATAGAGATGTCTTGAATTCCATATTTAATTATGGAATTATATATTTAAAACTGAAATATATGAGAAATCGAAATGATTTAAATATACTGCAAATTGGTCATTATTTGCTTTCTTACCATAGTGGTTGCCCACGCTTGCTTTTAAAATAACACATCGCCTTATCAAATTATTCGCATTGCATGTAGAGGCATGCATTGGAGTTTATCGCATCAGCAATTGAAATAGAAAATTGTCGATATGAGATCATGCGAAAAAAATATGTGCGATGAGATGTAGCGATCACACTATTGAAGAACTTTTATATTGCGAATCGGGGACAGTCATGCTGCAATTTGCAGATCGTACACCGCATCTCGCGATTTGTACTTTGCACATTGCACATTGCACATCGCAAATTTGGAATAGTGGTATGGCCATGAATAAAAATGCGATGAAGCAATTGCGATATCGGCGTACCAGAATATCGGAGAATAATCATGTTGGAAATTCCAATATCGGCGATGCGATGGATGACGTAGCTAATCGGCAATTGGCGAACTTTTTGGTACCCGATGTAACACAATTTGATTCTTGTGATGCTGATATGCGATGAATGACGTAACTAATCGGCGATCGCAATCGGCAATCTTAAGCACATGATGTAACAATTCTCGATACACCGATTTGCGATGAAGAGTGGACCCGATAATTTTATGATGAAAATTTAGTAACATATCGGATCTGAGACATCGACCCTTTAAAATTATGCTCCTACTTTTAGTGCGATTGGTTGGATGCGATATTTTATAAACTTGATTTGAATTTCATATCGGGTCTGGAATTATGTGGTCATCACAATATCGGTAAAGTCGTTTATCGGAGATCGACGATTCATGATAATGGAAGTATATTCAACTACAAACCTCTGATATGCGAAATTCGATATGACATATGAGCGAGGTAATACATCGGAGATCTTTTATGAACAATTTGTTATCAAAAATGCTAAAATCTACTTCCAATGAAATATTTCGTTACAAATGGTTGTGAAGTGGATGATGTGATATCGGAATGAAATTATTGACGAAGACAAGTGGGATGGTAGTATTGCAAACATTTTCACTGAAGTATCAGCAATATGAAAATCAAGTTGAATCCTATGATATTGCTTGAAATTTCAATTGGGTTTTTTGATGGTTGAAAGCAAAGTTAAAAATGTTCAAATTCTAATGAATCTCAAAATAAAATTTCCCTGAAACTGTTGCAAATTTGAAATGGGTTTGCTGCTTACTTCAAGTTTTGAAAACAAATGAAAACCTGCAAAAAAAATAAAAAATGAACTAAGAAAAAGAGAAACTAATAATAGATGAGAATGAACTTGTGAATGCGTACCTGGAAGGAAATTCTCTGTAGTTTTTTTTACCTCATGAATCTTCAAATTTTTCCTTCGATTTATCAAAATTTTGTCTTTGTTCAAAATCATCTCATCATTTATTCTAAATCGGAGTGAGCAATCAGCCTAAATAAAATCTGCTTGTTCATGTTTAGGAAATATAAAATTTACCAGAAATAAATATGAAAATAGTCTTCCCTTTTGAATTGAAACAACAATTTATTACCTCTGCTCATTCCGAATTAACTTGAGAAAAATCTGTATTGTTATAGTGATTGTTCAATAATGCCTTTAGTAAATAAATATGATGCGTATTACAACATCAGATAATAAACTAAAGGTCCGAATGGGATAAAGCCACTAATTGTGGAAAAATGTCAAAACAGATTTGAATGTGTGCACACAGCAAAATGGACATTCTAAAGGTCAGCTTAGCAAATTTTGAGGAAGATAATATGAACTTCATAAGATTACCACGAAAGGTTAGACTGAATAATAATGATTGAGTCAGAATTAAGCTTATCATAGACAGTCATACATTTCATGGGATAATGAGATCATGAAGCTTTTATATCCTCAAAACCTTTATCATATAAATTTCAAAAGAAAATCTTAGAAGGAAATCCCGAAATTAAGAAAAGTGGCTTTGAGGCGATTGATGCCAAGTGCAACCTTAATTGAATTTAATCAAGAGATTATTCAAAATAGACAAAGTAGAGGTATTGCTGTAAAAATTTAAAAAGGAAAGGAAGAATTAAAATTTTCTGATTGGGAGAAAAAGTTTTCATTGAACATGTATGAAAATGGCTGATTACTTTGTTTTATTTTTAATCTAGAGAACTGTTGAAAATAAATTAACTACATTAACTCTACTCCTATTCTAACCATATACTTGAAAAATGACTAGGTATAGTCATATTTCCAGTGTAACCATTTTCTCATTTTAATCCCTGCATGTATGTACAATTCAAATGTTAGTAATAAAAATACAAATCTAATTGAACTAAGAAAATTAAACCTGAAATCAGAATGTACAACTATTGTTATAAGCTTATCTAAAATCTCCTTCTCATGAAATTTTCTTTCCAATTGAATACCAATTGGATCATAGAAATCTGGATGGATTTCTATTAATAATTGGGAAATGTTCAAAAGAGGAGATGAAAGGCCAGATTGTGGATATGAGCTTTTAGATTCAAAGGCCTGGAAGAAACTGTTAGTGTTATATGTAAATGTTAAGCTATTGACAATCTTCCATGAAGGAAAAATTTCCAAATATTTTTCAAATGAATTAATGAAAAATGGATGGAAATCTTTCAAATGAAATGGAAAATTATTAATTAAATTGGATTGCTGGCAGACTTCTAAAAATACATTCTCTTGTTGATATTGCCTTTGAGAAGATAGAAGCTTTTGATAAAACATTAGCATTGATTGAAATTGAAATTGAAATAGCTTTTGATGCTTTTGATTATAATATAAAACTTCAATTTTCCAACAGGGAAATGTATCAATTGAATGTTTGATAATAAAGTGCTCAATATGCCAGCGTAATGTATCAAAAATCTGAAAAATAAAATCTGAAAATAAATCTGATTTAATACAAAATAAGTGAGGAAACAAAAATAAAATGAAATCACTATTTGTACAACTAATGTTACAGCACAATCGGGATCGTTTTGAAATAATTTCTTTTTCACAAGGATTGGCCAGAATTATGGAATTTGAGTAATTTCGAATTCCAACTTGTGAATTAGAAAGAGATTTATGATTATGAACAGGAATGAAAGCTTGATCATGATATGAATCATAAATTGGAATATTTTCACGAATAGTGAAATCATGAAGATGATTATCTGCTTTAGAGTGAGGATTAGTTGGAATAATTTCTAAATTGAAATGTTCCTCATTCTCAGATGTTATTTGAATTTTCTCATGAGGACTCTCTTTAGAAGAATAGAAATCAACATCCTCAATGTCAGAGTAATTATCATAAATGACTTCACAAGATTCTCTAGAATTCCCTTCAATCTTATCCAATATATCCAAACACGGAGGAACAAGAATTTCATGTTCATTAATGGCAAAAGAATGATCATTAATTGCTTCTCTATCTTGATAAAAACTTAATAGTAATTCATTTAGATCAGCCTCTGTATTTTCTAAAATATCATTAACACCAAGAGGGGAAAAATTACCATCATTAAAAATATCAGGATAAAGGGAAAAATGTGAATCTGAAATAATGCATTTAAAAATGTTTCTGTTTGAGAATTCTTGTACATTATGCTTATTGTAAATTTCAGATTCTAAATCATTCCTTTGCGTACTCATGCTTTTTTGAAGAAGATTGCTTTGCTGCTCTGATTTCAGCATTTGCTCATCATGAAAAGATTCAGAAATTTGTACAGCAGTTTGCATGCTATTATTTACTTTGATTGTTGCTTGCACTTGTTGATTTGCAATCTGATTTTCTGAATTTAATGCAGAGAAAATTTCAGATTCCAATGCAGGTCTTTCTCCAAAATTGCTGTTGTTGTCTTCTTGCATTTGATTAGAAATATTTTCCAAGCTTTGTGAAACCTCTTCATCACAATTTATTTGCACACCCAAATTGGAATTCTCATTTATGTTAGAAGGGGATGGAACAAAGTTTGAACTAATTTCATATGGATCGGGACTAGGGGGAAGAGAATAATTATGTTCAAACCAATCTAGTGATTCTTCTTTCATAGGTTCATCTTTGACATTAAATTTTAAACAATTCAAATGAAATCGAATATTAAAATCTCTAACAGATTCATTTTCTTTTCGTAGATATTCAATTTCATCATATACCTGATCATAATTATAGTTTTCAAATATACAAATGAAAATTGTAAAAAATTGATTCCAGCTGTGAATTGAGGCAACCGAAAGAGTTCTACACTAGTTTCTGGCTTCTGCCCCAAATGTGAGAGTAAAAATTCTGCATAAGATGCATTCATCAATTCCTTGAAAATCATAATTTGAAACATTTTGAATAAATTGAAGGACATGATTAAAAGCAGAAGAATTTCTCTTACCATTGAATTTTACCTGAGACAAGAGTCTTACCACTTCGGGTGGAGTATTGGAAGATGCACGTCCATGGATACAACTCCAAATTGGAAGTTTAAAAGGAGCCATCGTGATTAAATAAAATGTTAAAATTAAAAAGACTCCAACATACAACAAGTTTCAGGCCTTCCTTCTAGCGCCAAAATTTTGAAGCCTCAAAAATTGCTGCAACAACATGGGGGATGACCACCCAGTCCGGACCTTAAAGCAGCTCCATTTCCGTTTGGAATGGTGGTTCCAACTGGTTCAACTAGGTCCAGTTACCTTCTCTCAATCTCCAATGGCTTTAAAATATGACTTTCATTCACCAATGGAAAAGAGACATCAGATCAACCTTCTTGCTGATCAGGCAAGAAAGTGATCCTTAAGCTGATTTAGGGCTCAGCCAATCCACTACTAAAGTTTGCCTCTTTGGAAAGAGGACTTAAAAGAATGTAGAAATTAATCTAAATGCAAACTTATTCTAAGATGCAAGCAAAATGAACTATCTTAATCCTATCTCAATTAGGCAGATATAGATCTAACCCAACCAAGAGCAGGTATTTAAAATATTGGGATTGAAATATGTCTTGTTTATAATGAATATCAAGTTAATGAAATAGTTCAATTAACTGACATTATGGATAGAAAAACACATCCTGTTGAGACCTTTTAACTGAAATAATCAATCAACAACACTCAGGAAGTAGTTCACAAAATGGCATTCATCATTTAATCAGTAAATTGAATTATTAAACAATAATATGCGGAAGAAGTTCACAACATATCATTATTTATTCATCCAATATTAAAGGAAAGATTTATGAGTAAATAGTTACTCAGAAATCAGAATTCAACCCATAAGAGCAGAGATAAATAACATAAAATAGAAGCAAATTACCCATACCGACAAAAGTGCACAAATATTTAAGTAAATTGACACCATTCCTGTTATCATAAAATAAAACCAGCATTTAAAATAATAGTATTCGAAATACCAATTTATTGAATCCATTTCTCCAGCTCCGGTCTCTAATAGTCCTTTACAATGCCTAAGCTTCTGCTTTCAAAATCAGAGCTACAATAGTGCAAACTCTGTTCATTATACATAACTTAGGATGTAAAAGAAAAACCTCAATAATCCCCAGATCTGAGATTCCACTCCTCCCACCTACAACTCTAAATCCCTATTACAAAAGTGCTTTTAGAATTCCAGAATTGCAGAGGAGAGCAGCCCATATTCCATTCTGCAATCTGCTATTTATAATATTTGCAAAGGAATTCTTGAGATGAAAGTTTGTTGAAGAAAATCTGCCCAATCACTTTTATTTGCTCAAAAATTCCAATCTTTTAATTGCTGGAGCATTTTCATTGATTAAGATCTTTTCTTCATATCTCTTCTGATGTTTTCCTGCAAAAAGAAATCAAAATAAATTTAAATTAAGATGCAACAACAAAATCAAAATACTATTTCTGGCATTAAAACAAATCCAATCAAATTTAATTTAAATAAATCATTGAAAAATAAAATATAAGCCCTCTATCGATTCCTGGGATGGTTTAATTGGCCAAGGATATTATTGATGAGCGAATCTGCAATTAGAAGAGGCTTAGGACAAATGAAAATGCAGAAAATAACTCAGAGAATTGATTTTGTTTTGGAAATTTGGAGCTTGATCTTCTGCCTGATTTTTGACCCAATAAATGACCAAATCTATTAGTGAAACCTCCTCAAAAATATTCTCCTTGATTTTATATTTCCAATGAGCTGTCCTGGGCCTCTTTTGGCCAAGTATAACTCAATCTATGAGCTTCCAAAGTTGATGAGTCAAATCTGGCACAATTCTGGAATTTTTGTTGCTGGGCTAAAAATCAAAATTTTTATTTAAAAATCAATCCTAAATTAGACTCTAATTACCTAATAATTAATTCTAATTTATTTGTTAATTATAAACTAAACTAATTAATTAATAAACTATGTATTAATTAATATATAACTAACTAAGATATTAATCATTTATAAACTAATTAATATAAATAATATTTAAATTTTAATTTAATTAAATTAATTATATATTATATATTAATTACATTAAATACTAAATATTATTAAAAAAATATAAACTAACCTACCACTCCATTCCTACTTTACTCATACGTATCATTGAAAGATTAAAACAAATCATTGAAAACTTAAAACTTATGTCTTATGCCCTTTGACTTTTAACCATCGGAGGATCGGGATATCGCATATCGGGGGTTTGTCGTGTTTTAAGAAAATGCATTGTTTGAAAACCTGCGATGTGATCCTGCAATCCGAAAGAAAAGAAAAATAATAATAATAAATAATAAATAAATAAATCATTTTTTATTTTATATATATTAAATTTTTTATTTTGATTAAATTAATTAATATAAAATTAAACATTAAATATTATAACTTTTAATAGTATTAAAACTACAACTAACTATTAAATATTAACCTACCCTACCTCATGTTTATTCCACTCACGTATGGGTGAGTTTGGAAATCTTAAACCAACAAAAAAAAAAAAAAAACAAAGTGTTATAAAACTTTAAACAAAAACAAATGCAAAGTTTGTTAAAAGAAATAAGTCATCGCACATCGCAAGAAATGCACCATCGCATTTTTTGGAATGTCCACATATAAAATCTGCGATGCGAGAAATTTTGCGGTGTAGGAATGTGAACTTAGTATGAGGTCACGGGAGTTATAAGGAGTTAAAAACAAAAGTCAATGTTTGACTTATTGCATCGGAGAAAACTTTGGATTGGTTTTTTTTTTTTTAGAAATGTATCACTCGAAAACTCCCGATGCGATATTCTGATCCGATGTAATAAAAATTGTTTATATATATATTTTATTAAATTTTAATTTAATTAATTTAAGATTTAATATCAAATATCAATTTTTATTTTGGTTTTATTTTAATGATGTTTAGTTTAGTTATGAAATTTTCTAAAGCCTAATTTGCCTATCTAAACTACAGCTATTCCAAAAATAAATAAATAAAATAAAAATAACATTTTTAACCGAGACTAGATAAATGATAGGACTTCAAAGGAGTACCATTTTCAAACCAGTTGACCAAATAAGGCGAAACAAGCGTCAATGGGAAGCTTATAAAAAATTGATTCTAACAAAGCAATCAAAACAAGAATCCAAAGAAAATAAAAAATTAACAAAGCGTAGGATAATCGAAAAAAAACCTAAAAAAATGCTTAGCCAAATGTTTTATAGAAAGGGGTCTATGCTTTGAGTTGAACAAATCAAAAATGGGGGGTTGTGTTTTCTCACATCGGACCCATAACACATGCTCCATGTGACAAGAACTCCTTAGTATCTCACATATGCCTACCTTCTAGCGGTTGGAGCTTTAATCCTCTCCCATAACATTTTCATGCAAGTGACTGTAGCAGAGGATGACTAAAAATATTTTCCTTTGCTCAAATTCTTACCAAACTTGCTCCACTGATTTAAATCATTTTGTAAGACCTCAAGGACACACTGTAGCCACTGCAACAATCAAGCAATCTATTGTAACAACTCCATCATCATCACAAGTCAAACTAGGTTGACATGAATTCCATCCATCAACTGCTCCAATACTCAAGCCATCAATCTTCACCACAGCTACTCCAACATTTTCAACCATCAATGATAGACCCTTCAACTGATCATACAATATAAAACCCATCCATTCATACAACAAGTACCATAAAAATGACTTGAAATCCTTTAGTATTTTCAAGTAGGTGTAGTAACTCCATAACCTATCAAGGCATCCACACACAAGCCAACACTCTGCACTAACATCTGCAACCATCAAGCTAAGGTCTACAACCAATGCACAAGCCAAGTACCATCTCACTAGCATAATCCCATAACTTGTAACAATAAAACATGTGCATAAACAATCACACACTACCAGGTTGACATCAATGCCAACCAAATAAATTAGCCATAATGCCAACAATATCCCCCTTTGGAATTGATGGAAACCCCCGCTAAACCAACCAAATGGCCTCTGAAAAAATCCTCATTCACTCCCCCTTTTACATCAATGGAAAAGGGTTGAGCTCATCCAAGTAAGCATAACTAAAAGGAAACTACTCCCCCTAGACACTAGTTGTGTCTCAACAAGCAACAACAAATATAACCATCAACGTAGTGTGGACAATATCATACGATAACCAGTAAAAAAATAACATCACATCATATACATCATCAAGTTCAAATCATAATGCATCAATAGACAAAAACACTCCTCATGGTAGAAAGACATCAAAAAATAGTATTAATAGCTCTCTCTTTCTCTCTCCTGAAGTAGCAACAACAAACTCTCCATGAACACTCTCAACCAACATCAACAACACTCAACTCAATAGCATAATCATCAGCAACATCAATGTAATATGAGAAGCAATACATCATAAGAAGTAACAACAACAACATCACTCAACTCAACAACACCAACTACATCAAACTCACTCTCATTCAAACCAACAACAATATAGTGTAGCGATAGCAACAACAAACCATGTCTGATCAACAGAAAAATACTAGGCATTCTCCCCCTCAGCATCATCATCTTGTAACCAATGCCTTCTTGTTGAATGCTACACCTCAAGTACCAAGGGAATGACTATACAATATGATTGATATATAGTATATGACTGAAACAACAACCATCATCCCATATGGCTTCCCCCATCAATGAGTACTAGACATCAAGACTCTCTCTTCAACATGACCATGACCAATGATATACAATAAAATCTAGTACATGGTTTTATAATAATGTAACGTTCCAAAATTTTCATGAAAATAATTGGAACATTAATTTTTGTTTATTTCATCTAGGAGGTGAATAAAAGGGGTAAAAGGACCATGAATAGGAATAAGATCCTTCATAATGTGAAAAGGATCCATGGAGCAGCTTGATTTTGCACCTTCCAGTGTGAAAGGGGGCAAATGCATGAGGACAAGGTCAAGTTTGACCAGGTCAACAACGTTGCCCTAGGAGGGTAACATGAGAAACGGAGTGCAGTTTGAGGAGGAATATTCTTTGTGGAAGAAACCCTAAT
>JAXQQM020071817.1:0-91573 GCA_034641835.2 Pinus albicaulis | reverse complement strand
GAGGGGGCGAATGATCTTCAAATGCCCTGAAAATCGCTGGAGAGCTGCTCATGAAATTATGGCATCCATTGGTACCACCCTCCTCCCTTGACGACTCATCAAACTGAAATGTCGCATTTATGAGTTTTTGGCCAAAAAACCCAAAAAATGCCAAAAAACAAAAAGTTTCCGAAACAGGCCCAAAATTGGCATGCATGACCCTCAAGGTTCCTTAACAATATGTTCCGAAGATGAAGCCAAAATGTCAAGTGCTGGTGCCTTCTTCTCTTTCTCTGTGTCGGCGCTCTCTTTAAAAACCGTTATTCTTGATCCACATCCTTATGTCAAGGCTGAAAAATCAAACCTAGTCGCCGCCGTTCATCAATTCCACCATTACGTCATTGCCTTCTTTTTTCCCCGGTGGTTTAACATCGCCTTCTCCTTCTCCTTTGCAGACTTGGTCGCCCAGCTGGTCATTTTGGAGTTTTTTATGTGCAGGCCTTTTACAAAGGCATCAAGAGGATACGGATCTTTGGTAGTTCTGGATATATACCCTGGAGAAATTTTGGAAAATAAGATCTAAGTTGTGCAAAAGAAAAGTTGTCCTTGAACCTTAAAGCACACAAATGTGTAAGGGGTGAGAAACTCTTGACTTCCTCTATCCTTTGACAGAAATCAAGACAGCCTACCTCATGGAAATTGAAAAGTACTGAGGGATGAGCATTGATGTCTTCTATGGAGATAGGCTCATATCTCTTATGTTGTCCGCCTTTGTGATCTCGCCTTGGAAGCATTCTGATTAAAAAACAGGCTTGAAAGAGTCACACTGCCTTCAATATATGAAGAATGTTTTCCTGGATTGAGACAGGCCACTAAACTGCTTTGACAGTTATGGACCTTGTGATTCAACAAGGCTTTCCTTGAATAATCTCTCCTGCACTTATTAACCACAATCTTACAAACTTGGTTACACTTTGACTCTGAATCCTTCTTAACAATGGCACGTGTAAGGAATCCAATTGTAGGTCTCTTGGGCAATGAAGGTAACAAATCCCTTTGTGACCTCTTTGATTTAGAGGCCTCGTTTGCATCTTATATTTTGTTTGAAACCAAACTTCAAATTATAACCCTGCTTTTCAAAGTTTTTACCTTGAATTTTGCCCCTGTTAACAAACTTCTATGGAGACCACACAGTGGGAAAAGAAGAGACTCTGTGGTTAGGTGAAAATAGCCCACTGTGTCAAGAGGAGAACTTTTCGCTTGTGACCCTTTGAGAATTCAATCACTGCCTTTATAACTCTGCCCTTGCTGTTTACTTGATCATCAGTAAATGCCCAATCATCTACAAATGGTCAATCATCAACCAAAAACCCTGTTTCACCTTTGGAAAACTCTGCCCAACAACTCTCAGAATGACAAGGTAGTGTAGTGACCAGGCAGACTTAGTTTAGGTGAAAAAGTAAATGCAAAAGTGGTTTCAGGAAACAAACTCTCTGTTTTATGAGTTTAAAAGGTTCACCAAATACCTGTACCTCTGTTTTCAGTATTAACCTCAAACACTAACCATTCTATTTTTCAGAAAAAAGGACCTGTTTCCTCCTTCAGAATTCCTCTGTCAACAAAGCTTCAGATTGATATAGTATAGTGCAGGGAGAAAACAGACTTAGTTTATGGTAGAAATCAACGCAGACAGGGTTTAAGAAAATGTACCCTTGGTTTGTGAGTTTGAGAGATAACCAACAAAATATCTGCACCTCTTTTTTTTACAACTTTGATATTAACTACACCTTTATACCTATGCCTCCAACTTCTACAGCTTCACACCACGGAACACAGGGTTTTTAAACTTGAAATTTTAGATTTTTCGAGCAAAGGGGCAAAGTACCTCGTGAATTTTAGGCGAAATCCTTTGGATGGAATTTGAAGTGCACCGGAACCTTTAAAAGCAGTAGCAACCCTTGGGTGAACCGTATGTCGACATTAAAAAACGGCAAGGTGGAGTTTTCGTCTTTGTCGGGCGACACCTCTGGGCCAAATCGCGCCACACTGCCAGACTCGTCCCGCGCCAATTCAAGAACATGCGAAAGACCTCAAACTGTTTGAAAAGCTGTCGTGATGCTTGGGAGCTGCGGCGATTTGCTTTTTTGGATTTCACAAGTGGTTTATTATTCCTCCATTTCATTCTTATGACATGTTCAAAATGTCAAAAGGTCACTTTGAATACATATATCTGCCCCTTTTCAAATGATGCAAAACAGTATTTGTATCAAGTTGCCTTTTAAACAATGGCAATCTTCCAGATCTGCTTTTGTTGTACTGTATATTCGTGCTTAAACTGTCCTTTAGGATGGTGACCATTGTGTCTGCTTCAGGGAATATAAACAATGATAATTAATTAAAAACAAATTCCTTTCTGCCTAATCATAGGATCATATACCAGTTTGCCTTCTTATTTGAAAAGATAAACTTGTAAAATATGAAAACAGGATTTTTGGCACAAAGTCTTTATTCTATTCTGCTCAGCATTTCAAATCCCTTTTGTCAGTAGCAACATTTCATGACTGGACCTATGTTCGCTGCCTCCTTCTCTTGGTGATTTGCTAGTGAAGAATGGCTATTTCGTAATGCACTAAAATGTTGGAAAAGTTGCAAACACCTCTTCTCGAAAGGCGCCCCTTTTGAACTTTTGACATATGGTATGTCTTGCTGCCTGGCCCTTTCCTCAAGGAGAAAATCTTATTTTGATATTAATGGCACAAATATGCTCAAAATTGTCTCTTTTATCTATTCCTAGCATTGCATACCTGTCATTTTGCCTTTTATGACTCAACCTTAGTCACTGTTTACTTCTCTAGTTGCATCTTTTCACCTTAGCCTTGTTTGTTTGCTCAGAGGAATTTTCCTTGATTTCTGGATAGGTGCTCATGAAATGTCTTTAACCCTTTTTAAGTCCACTGCTCCTTTGGCACTCAAGGCATAAAGTATGTTCAACTTTTTCTCCTTTCTGCTGGATGAGCTGTTGACAGGTAGCTTCTTTGAAGAGGGAGATCAATACATTAGTATCATAGACAGTAACACCTTCTTTATTTCAACTTCTTTGAGTCTTTTCTCTGCACTTTTGGACTTACCATTTTTCAACAGTCTGCAATGATTTTGGCTTTCTGCTTATGTATGGAGGAAGCTCTTTCATCGGGCAAATGTGGTGGTAAGTAAACCATCTGAACAACACCAATCTTAGCATCTTCATTTGCAAACCTCACTGTGTTTTTGAAGGAAACCTAGCCATAGTGACACTGTTCTAAGGTTGTTGAGATATTTGTCACTTGGCTTGTTCATCTCATGACCTGGTATATTGACCAGAACTCTTTGTGATCATAAAGGTCAGTGTTTTCTTGAAGAACCAAGAACCTTCTCTTGCCTGTGTAATGGCATTGATTAACATCTGTTCTATTTGATGCTGCACCAAAACAGGCCTCTTATGATTTGGATGTTCACTGATGAAATGGCCTTCTAAAGTTTCAACCATTTACCTGACTTGAAAGTTTCAGATGATCTCTTTTATTAGGCTCAACTTCTTTTCCTTTGAGCTTATCATACTTTCACTACAATCCTGTTATGGTCAGCAATTACATTCATGAAACCTGAAGATATTGTTTCATTGTTTCAGACAGGGCAAACCTGGACTTTTGCAACCTTCTGAGTCAACTCTGACCTGCACCCTCTGCTTATGGATGAAGGAGGCGCCCTAACCCTCTGCTTGTAATGAAGGAGGTCCTGAGCCTTGACAAATTTACCATTTGCTGAGACAGTGGCAATCCTTTTTCCTGTGATTTTCATACTGAAAAGAGCTGTAAGGTCTTGATTGAGAGCCCTTTGTTTTGCAGCTTCATCTCAGGCTTCATAATACACTTAGAAGCAGCTGTTCCTCTAACTGTAAACTCAAACATTTACTCCATGAGATGAAACATATTTCTTGTTTTTGAAGAACCATAGAACACAGTGAAAAACCTACTAGTCAGCTTGAGAATGGGCTTTATGCAGTGCTGAGATCTAGGGGGTGTGAGTGGCGCGACTTAAGGCTGTTTGTCAACTTCATTTGCAAATTAAGGGATCAGTCATGGTAGGTCTGCTGCAGATGGGGGACTTTTTTGGCTTTTTGATGATTTCCAAAGGTGAAATGTCCTAAACGCCACTTCCTAACATAGGGTAGACTTCTGAAACAGATGTGGATTTGCCCTTTAAGGCTGATGGGCAGGTCAATAAGGCTGAAGCTAGATAGGATTGTGATATGAGGTTTTTTGATGTTGCCAGGGGTGGAATGAATAGGTAGGAAGGCGAAAAAGTTTTGGGAGGGTTTTCTGGATGACATATTGACATAAGGAAATCAGTTTCTAGAAAACTCAGCTGAAGATATAGTCATCACTAACATGTAAAAAAAATACTGATGGCTAACAGTGTGAACCAGTTGCACTCTTTGCAGATGTTCGGTATGCCCAGAGAGCTGAGAACAGTTGGAGATGCCAATTGGATTTGTGAATACCAACCGTTCGCTGAAGCATAGTGACCAAAACCTTGTTCACTGCTTCAACCTGACCATTCGCTTGAGGGTAATATGGTGTCGAGCTGTCGTGACGCAAGCCCAACGTTGAAGTCAGCTCCGCCATCATATAATCTCGGAAATGAGTACCGTTATCAGTGACGATGGCTTGAGGAACCCCGAATCGTGCAATAATGTGGTTGAATATAAATTGAGCAGCCGTTTTCCCGTCAGCAGCTAGTGTAGGCATCGCCTCGGCCCACTTGGTGAAGTAGTCGACGGCGACAATGATATACGCATGCCCCCTGGCCGAGTGAGGGTTACACGTCATAAAATCCATGCCCCATTTCGCAAAAGGTCCGACGGTAATAACGGGATGCAATGGTAAAGGCGGTGCACGCATCTTGCGCTGAAATATCTGGCATGCATGACATTTACGGACTACAGTGATACAGTCTTTGAATATGGAAGGCCAGAAATAACCTGCTCGCAGAATCTTCTGGGTAGTAGCATACCCAGACATATGTCCACCACAGGCACCACTGTGGCAGTCATTTAGGACCTTTTTAGCCTCTTCCAAGGTTAGGCATCGCCGAAGCACCGAATCTACTCCAATGCGATATAAGGTATCTCCTACTATCTGGTAGGGCTGGGACTGGTGCCGAATCCGACGACGGGTAGCTTTATCCAACTCAGACTGAAACGTCGAGGTCTGAAGATACACTATTATGTCACTGTACCAAGGGTCACGAGTACTGATGAAGAAAAGCATTTCGTCCGGTATATGGTCTTCAGAGTGTGAGGGAGCAGAGTCTGTAGGGAGAGAACATATCAAATCCGCGAAGACCAGTGATTTAGTTGACTTAGCAGTAGTGAACTCTAAGTCAAACTCCTGCAGGATCACAATCCATTTGGAGTACTTGCCCCCTAGTAATTGTCTAGAAAGAATATACGTCATAGGGTTGCATTCTAAAACCACTGTTATCGTATGCAAAAGGATGTAATGGCGAAAGCGTTGTACAGCGTGTACTGCTGCTAATGCCAACTTCTCGACATGAGCATAACGCGTTTCCGGGTCGAGAAGGTTCCGTGACAGGTAATAAACAACATGTTCATCACCGTGATCGTCATCCTGCACCAAGACCATGGCTATGGTGCTAAATGTGGCGGCTAGATATAAAGTGAAGTCGCGGTGGTAGTTCGGAGGACGAAGCAATGGAGCATTGACAAGCAACGTCTTCAGCTTCTCAAAGGATTCCTGAGCAATTTCGTCCCAATGAAAGGGAACGTTCTGCTTTAATAAACGAGTGAATCCTTTGGCCACCTCGGCATAATTCGGGATAAAGCGCCGAAGAAAATTCGCTTTCCCTTGCAGACTCTGTAACTGATATAGGGAGGAAGGTGATGGGAGATTTACGATGGCCTCGACCTTTAAAGGGTCAAAGAGAATTCCGTCTTTCGAGACGATGAATCCTAAAAGACGGCCAGCATCAACGCAGAAGACGCATTTATGAGGATTGAGCCTGATATTGTAGCGCCTGCAACGAAGAAAGATCTGACGGAGATGCTCAGGATGGTCCTCTCGCTTACCCGAATGGGCTGGCAAGTCGTCCAGATAAGGCTGAACGATATAGCGAATGTCATGAAAAGCGTAGGACATCGCACGCTGAAAAGTGGCTCCAGCGTTCTTCAAGCCGAACGGGAGTTTTTTATACGCGAAAGTACCCCACGGACAGATGAATGTGGTCTTGTGTTGATCCTCAGGTGCAATATTGATTTGGTTATATCCTGAGAAACCGTCCATTAAGGAATAGATCTCACTCCCAGCACATTCATCGATGATCTGGTCTATAAACGGAGTGGGATAATTATCCTTTGGACAGGCGCGATTGATGTCGCGATAATCCACACAGACTCGAATTGTACCCTGCTTTTTATCGACAGGGACAATGTTGGACACCCATTCTGTAAGGGGGATGGGATAAATAAAACCCGCGTTCAGAAGTTTTTCAACTTCTGCCTTGATAGCGGCGGCTTTCCGAGGATGCATGGGACGTAAGCGCTGGCGCACGTGTTTCGCACCTAGATAGGTTGGAATCTCGTGCACTACAATACTAGGGTCAATCCCCAGCATTTCCTCGTAAGACCATGCGAAAAAATCTCTGAATTCTTTGAAAAGCTCGGTATAGACTTGAATCTCATCGGGAGAACAAGTCACACCCACATGAATATTCTCAACAATCCCCGGTTTAACGGAGATGTTGATTGGAACAGTTTGAGTAATGTTACTCAGATTACCCTCTGAAAAAACCTCGTGCGTCAAGATCGGTGTTTGAAGAGGAGGGGAAGGAACCTGAGTAGCATAACGCTCCAGACAATTAGTCATTGCCCCCAAGCTAGGCATAAACGAGGAGCGATGATGTCCATCGCCCCAAGGCAGCTCCTCAAGAGACATAGTTTCAATGATAGCCTCATCAGAAGGAAAAGTCTCTCTGAGAGGATCAGGTGAATCAGCCTGACCAAGCCAGGGGGATTGAGAGTAGACGTCGAGAGCCATGCTCAAACGAGCATGCTGAGGAGGCGGAGGATCTGATGCAACAACAATCTCACAGTAGTTGATCTCTACTGGTGTTAAAGGCATGGATTCTCCAAACTCATATACCTGCTCAGGTGTAGGAATGAGCCAGGGATCATCGGACCTGGAAAACATGTTGACTTGAGAAGTATGCGGTGGCGG
The DNA here is from genome assembly GCA_034641835.2 of Pinus albicaulis. Taxonomy (NCBI): domain Eukaryota; kingdom Viridiplantae; phylum Streptophyta; class Pinopsida; order Pinales; family Pinaceae; genus Pinus; species Pinus albicaulis. The sequence goes on along the minus strand of JAXQQM020071817.1, from coordinate 84,320 downwards.
TGTGGGAAAGATACCCATGAGGACTGGGTCTTTGAAGAGACCAGGTCCTACACTGTCCGGGGGATTCAGAATTTGATCCACGTATGGCACGTTGTTCTCAGAGTTAGAGGTGAAAAATGACAACTGATCCACTGTGACAATCTTTCCCTCGTGAGGGAACTTGATGAAACGAAAGACGGTGGATGGCACGCAGAGCATGGCATGGGTCCAGTTGCGGCCAAGAAGTATGTTGTAGTTGAGTTTAGCGTCAACCACTTCCACTTCTACGTTGACAGTTTTTCCCTGTAATGTGATCGCTAGACTCTCGAGAACGCCCAGGGGTTTAGATTCCCGACCATCAAATGCCTCAAGGGCATTGGGAGATGACGACAAGGCTGGAGAGCCGATGGCCTTCCAGCAAGCGGAGGACATAACGCAGGTAGATGCACCCTCATCCACAACGGCCCTATGAATGTTCAGACCGTTAATCCCGACTTGAATAACCAGAGCGATTTGATGTGGAAGCCGGGGAGTGAAATTCTCCAAATCGAAGGTGAGAAGACTCGAGTCGGCGGGATCAATACCCCCGATCGCAGACAATAAAGCCTTCCGTTGCGAAGGACAACTTTGAAGAACTTCTAGCGCAGACATGGCAGACGGCGCCTGTGCCAAATCCTCAACAATGCTGTAATGTTGAGCGGCACGAGCATTTGGATTATAAGAAGATCTTCGAAGGACACCTTTAGGAGGTGGCTTCACAACGGGTTCAAGAGAAGGCTTCTCGATTTCCAACGGACCGGAGACAGGTGGGGGGGGTGGCCTATCTGCAACTGCCTTCCCGGGTGCCTGCTGCAGTTCGTTGTAATCCTTCGACCGCGTAGCGACAGAGATAGGTGCAATACTCTTCACCATGAAAACCTGAGACCCAAACGGTGCAGATGGTGATGGTTGTTCGACCATATGGGTCTACTGAGATGGAAATGGCTCTTTCAAAACAGCCAGAGTCCCTTTAGGGCCTTTAAGAAGTTGACTAACCTCGGATCGTCGTGGACAATCCTTAGTATAATGGTCCCCTTCACAGATGAGGCAAGGGTACTTTGGTTTTCGCTGGGAGCCATCCTCAGTATGAGATTTAGATTCTGGTTTCGGGGCATCAGATTTACATTTGCCTTTGCCCTTCTTCTTCCCCTTGGAGGATTTGTTCGCAGGATTGGCCTGAACGGCATTCACCTCCACGGTTTTCCCAGAATCGGATGAGGCGGGATTAGCAGAGGTATTGTTGGAAGAATTAGCCTTCTGCTTCCCATTCGAAGATTTCTTCGAATTCTGAGAGACAGAACCAATGACACCATCCACCGCAGGGGTGGGCGGAGCCTTAGTGGTTCCGGGCCGTGGAGCATCAGTCAAGATGTCATAAAGCGTGCCGGATTGAGAATAGACAAGGTCCAGGTATTGGGCATGCGCGATGGCTTGTTCCTCTGTCACGCACGCTCCCATCGCAATATCCTGAGCAATTTTATTCACAAAGGAGGTGGTGAACCAGTGAGTCAGTATCTGATCAGGTATGTGAAACTTGATCAGTCTACGACGGCGCCGCCACTCATGAATGTGATCTGAGATGTGAGTGGCTTTATCCTGCTTCAGGGAAGTCAGGAGGTGCGTCTCGGCTTCATACCGAACCGGTAACTGAAAATGCGTGAGGAAAGCCATGGCTAAAGAGTTGAAATCTTGGAAAATGCCACGGGATAATTCTATGTACCACTTAGCAGTAGCTACAGTCAAAGTACGCTGGAAGAGGCGTAGGCGAATCGAATCGTCGACCCAAGAGTTAGACGAACACCAAAGATGATACGTCATCACATGCGCCTGGGGGTCCTCCCCAACTTTTCCCTCAAACTTGGGGCAATCACCTGGTATCTTGGTGGGAACCGGAGGCCAATACGGATTATGTAAAATCGGATCATTGGTCAACTTTGAAACATCTGGCAGCTCCAAGGTAGCCAGGAACGGCAATGGAGGATTAACTACCATGCCAGGCCCAGGATGAGGTCTGGTACCCATACTCCACGATGGTTGTGAATATCCTTGCCCCCACGGGTTCTGTCCTGCAGGATTCTGACCATAGGGGGCGTAGGTCATATAACCAGACTGATTTGGATGCTGGTAACCATAGTGTGGGGCTTGATAACCAGGGTACGGACCCTGATTATGCGTCGGCCCTGTATAAGCAGCATTTGGATTTGGCTACTGAGTGTAGGTAAAATCGGGTGGAGGAGGATAATACTGAGAGCCTCTGGGGTGGTTATAGTTCGGTTGAGACTGACCATGAGGATAATAACCACCCTGAGGATGAGTAGGCTGCTGAAAAGTGGAACCCTGCGGAGCCTGATACGTAGGGCGCAACTGTTGATTTGGCTGCGGCATTGAATGAACCGGCTGTTGTGCAGGGTTAATGGAATGAGCGGGCTGCCCTGAATGAACAGGTTGACCCGACTGAGAGGGCTAACCTGAGTGAACAGGTTGACCCGGGTGAGAGGGTTGACCTGAATGACCAGGTTGACCTGGATATATAGGCGGCGCCGGTTGCGCAGGTTGACTTGGTTGTAAGTGAGCCCCAGGTTGTACCGGATGGGCCGGTTGGCCTGGAGGTGGGACACCGGGTTGTACCGGATGAACCGGTTGGCCCGGTGGTGGAACAGGACCAGGTGCTTGCTGGAAACCGGTTTGACCTGAAGCATAACCATAGGATGGTCCCGGCTGATATGCAACATTAGAAACAACAGGATACTGCGGTTGCATCGGTAAAGAAGGCTGGATTTGCCCCCTAGGACCATAGACCGGTCCCGGTTGATACCCCGGCTGAGGCTGAACAGGTTGACCAGAAGGGATATAATACTGTCCTTGCGGACCGTACGATGGCCCTTGTTGGCCGACAGGATAGCCTTGAATGGGCTGCCCCTGTGGATCATAAAGATAGCCAGGTTGGCCCGTAGGTTGGCCTTGGAAAGGCTGTCCTTGCGGGTTATAAGCCTGGTTATAAGGTAAACCTTGAGCATAGAGATAAGCCTCAGGAGCGGGTAGACGCAAAATCTCCCCGTGCTCGTCATACTGACCTGGGAAAGCATACACGGGAGTACCATCCTGTGCATAGTGCGAAAAGTAAGATCGGTAGGGATCTTGGGAGGACGGTCCAACCTCGGCGTTCGGCTGTTGCAAAGACAACCGATACTCCTCCAGAGAGATGTTCTTCGGTATAGCAGTGGCTAGATAGACATCTTCAGGAGTTGGCCCAGCCCTAGTAGCAGATGCTGAGACAACAGGAGAAGAAGTGGCCACACAAACAGTGGGCCGAACGGGAACAGAAGTGACGGGCATCTGAGGAGACACCCCGGGTGTAGTAGCAGCTGGCCTCGAAGCAGGAGATGATATTCCCATAGAGGCTGCAGCGGAAATGATCTGACCCAGAGATCTGTATCCCTGTGGTAAAGAAGGACTGGCTGTTGACATGTTAGCCAGCTCAGAGTTGTCTCCCTGAAACAATCTTCGCGGGAAGAGCTGATAGTCTTCACCAGACGTTGGGATTTCCTCACCAGAATCACTCATGGTTGATCCTGCCGTTAAATCACGCAAGAGACGGCGAGGACTAGGAGGAAATACAGCAGCAACAAAAGGCGAACCCGAGGTAAGAGAAAGGAAATCATCTCCTAATCTCAATTCAGACACAGGGTCCGAAAAGGGCCAATTGAACTCAACTGGTCCTCCAAAGGGTTGCTCAGCGAGAACCGGTCCCCCGTCAGGAAACTCGGAAACAACAGGCTGCTGTGGTTCAACAGAGGATTGGGAAGCCTCCGAAGAATCGTCCGTGTAAGGACTACCAGTAGACGAAACCGAAGGTTCCGCCATTGTGGCAAAAGACCAGAGAAAAAGAAGCAAACACACACCCGGGCTGAAAACGAGTTAAGACACACGATCAAACGGTCAACAAGAAATATCTAAGCGGATGTGTAATCGTGGGTGATTAATTTTTACCACATTGAAAAGTAAGAAACTCTACCGTTTCATGTTTTAAGAGTCGAGAAACGATAGAAAGATGACTCTATCTCTTTCAGATTTGATACAAGCGTGAAAGGACAAGCGCTTGACGGTCTTTTCAAATTTAGGGAGTTAGAAAAGACCAAATGACTGCTCAGGAAAAACTAGGCACAAAGGGTGTACCAAATATCCGTGAACTGCAATATACACCTTGGTTTCAAAAATGAAACATAAATCGACCAAGGACTTTCCGTACGTGCAGGTAGTCTCCCCGAATGCTGTGTTCGGTGTATCACGGGTATAGGGCGGCAGACTCGGCTTCCTGTGGATAAAGGATTGAAAACCTAGAGGGGTCTCCCTTTATATACGCGACGGTACGGGGAGCACAAGTCTGTACTAGCACTGTCTAAAGCCAAAAGGCGAACGACAGCTGCTAGGTTTAAAGACGCCGGAACACGTCTCTAGCCTAGACCTCTAAATATGTTTCGTTAGATTTCAATGCTGCCTTAGGTTAATTGGATAGATTTTAAAGTTGATCTTCAATTAGGTTTCAATTTTCAGGCCCTATCGTATGTAATGTCTTAAAAGACTCTTAAATGCAAAGCTACATGCCACAGTCCAACCTTTCGTTCGATGAAAACTAGCTACAGAAGAGTTGAGAGCTTTTACACAAACGAAATGATCGGAAGACAAACAATGAGATCTCTAATGCAACTAATGAAATTGAAAACTTTTCATTCAAATCACTAATCACTAGCAAAATCGAAAAGATTACAATTTGCACTAATTCAACCAAAAGCACAAGAGATTTTTTTTTTGTAATTTTCAACGTTTGATAGCTAATATGCACTAAACAAACCGAAAACAAACGGAACAACTTGAGAAACGATATTGAGAGAGAAAAACAAGCAAATTTCACTCAACAACACAAGCAATCAGATCCCAAATCGACCAAAGTCTCTCAAAACCAAGAAAATACTCAAAGGCTCCAATGGACCGTGTGATCTAGGCCCAAAGCAAGACCAAACGAAATTTGAATGAAGGAATGAGCAATCACCCAAAAATCGCAACAAAACAATGAACAACTACTAAGAGGATGCGGAGGAGCAATCAGAAAGTCGACCGGACAAACGAAACACCAAAACTCCCAAGGAGGGCTCGATACACTAGGCCACTAGATGCCCTAGGGCTCAAAACGTGAAATCGATAGATAAAAGCAAACAACCAAAGGACGGAGGCGAATTCCCAGTCAAACAGGACTCCAACACACTCAGGTAGTCGGAAAATCGAGAAGAAAAGCACTGACCAAACCCAGAGAGCTCAAAATGGAGGAAACTCAAAAACCTTATAGGAGTGGCGCGACTGTAAGGCTACAACTGGCGCCAGAAAGCAATTGGCGTGGGCTAAACAAAAGCAACATGTGCCAATTGGCGCGACTGTCGAGCTAAAATGCGCGCCAGTCGAGTTTCTTAGCCAAAAACAAAAAATAACTACTCCAGAAGTAGATCAATGTATACTAAGCAAACCAAGAAGTAAAAAACAACAAAAGAACCCAACCCAGAAGGCTCATCAAGCAAGGAAAAACATAAAATAATCAAAACGAGACAATATAAACGAGACAGTGAAATCTAGACGATCCCCAGTGGAGTCGCCAAATTGTTGAGGAGGTAAATCCCCTCTGCGGACAGAGGCGATCCCTACTAGCCCAGCAGGGGTCTAGCAACAATCATGAAATGTTACAACGCAAGTTCCTAGTTACGAATGAAAAGACCAAAGATGGAGGCCTACCTGGAATCCAATGCTACGATCTGAAGAAGAGAGCGTTCCCGTTCCTCAGCCTCGGCAGATCACGATCCTCCATGATCTCCGCGGATGGATACCTGCATGTGCAAGAAACAAACAGATACAAGCATAAAATCCGGCATACGCAACTAAATATCAGTCAGAAAGGATACTACTCATATTAACATAATCGAAAACAGAGTGGAACCATAATCGTAATCATTCATTAAATAACAATCGAAAGAGATTACAACCAATGTTCTGACGTCGTGGTCTCCTTCGAATGGGTCTCCAGTCGTTCACGTCTCGCAAAGCTCGCCAGGGAAAGGGAAAACCTCTCCAGAGTCTCTCGACGATAGTCTCCTTACTTGAGTCGGCCTTAAGGGAAGAAAGAGGGCTCTTGCAGCACAAAGGCTCTTGGGAATTTGGAGATTCAAAGCTTAGGCACTTCAAGACTAGCTTGCCATGGAATTGAGCAGGCTTTTATAGATGGGGAAGGAGAGAGTTGGGATCCCTATTATTGTGGGATTGGCCCTATCAACAAGGAAGGTTCCATGGGAGGTGGCAAAACCACTTCCCTTCCATAGAACTCCCGCAGCCAAACCTCCCAACTCAAGATAGGTAATGGTTTCTGAGTTTGTTGAAACACAACTTCCACCATCTTTATTTAAAAAACACTCCTTAAATTGGCTGGCGCGACTACTGCTCTGGGACAGAGCGCCAGTTGGCGCGGCCTCTTTGTAGGATTTTCCCCATTGGCGCGAGTGATGAACTGTCTGCCCGCGCCAATGCAAAAGGAGATGTTTTCATGATTTTTTTCAAGGAGATGTCTTTAGGGCAATTGAAGCTCATGCTTAGAGGAATGCATTGATGATGTTTTCAAGGCATGACAATGTTCACAGGTCACAAATGGGTCCTCCATTGTGCGGGACGGGGAATGGTAGGGACGGTGACAAATTACTGTATAACACTGGATCTAATACAGAAATAAGTACAAGAAATGTTGATCTATACATTCCCCTTGGGGTTTTGTGCAAAACATGAAATGCCGAAAGTAGATCTGAGATCTAAAATTGTAGATTTGCAGAATGATTCAGAAATTTCTGAATAATAACATGTTACAGTAGATCAGATCTAAAACTAACATGGATTGGATGCCCAATCCATGGATCACCACAGTGAGAGGAAGAATCCTAACACCGAAGATCTCTCCTCCAAAGTATCGACAAAACACCCAGTAGCTGTAGATCTGCAAATAATGTAGTTCAGTGGAAAATACTGTGCTGCCTCTTCTAGAATGGGTTTGGACTATTGCCAAGTTGTAGATCTGAATCCCAATGAGTCTAAAACCAGCTTATCAATGGGATAGATGAGTTTCCCAGTGACAAGGGATGCTAGAACTCCCTATGTACGAAAGGATCATCCTCCATGGTGACACAGGCTCACATAAACAATACGGCCCTAAACGGGATTGTGATGTATGTGCAAGAAAAAGCTTGTGGCCAAAATGCACGGATAGTGAAGAAATGCAACACAACCTCCTCCAGGCTGTCACATGGAGGAAGGAGAGAGGGTTCCTAAACAAGAAACCCTCTTCCCTTTGGCTAAACAGCCAAGAGAACTCGAGTTTCTCAAGCAACCTCAACTTCGAGATATCATCAACCACCTTCGCTTGTTGCTCTCCTCCTTTTATAATATTGGATTCTTGGAAAAACCTTAAACCACTTTATTGGTTTAGCCCCTTTCACATTTAGAAGCTCCTTCTAGAACTGCACAGTTTGAGATGCCCTCTTGTGATTTAGCCCCCCTTCACACCTGCAAGAATTTATTCAAATAGACAGATATGTCTCTTTTCACATGGGAATTGATTTATTTTTGGATTTTCAGGAGTTTTACACATCCTCCCTTACACTTTATTCATTAATACATGAAATGAAAATTAAATAAGGCAAAATTAATATTCCTATTAGCTGCAGCTAATTTAGGAATATTACAGTCTCCCCCTCCCAAATGTTGCTTGTCCTCAAGCAACTGTGAGGGTTCTGCAACAAAATCTCCCCTCTTTTCCTTGTGGCCTCTACCTCAAATGGTCTCCTCCATTGCTCTGAATTTTATGCAATAGTTCTGTCTCCCAATGGTCCTCCACCCCCATGTGCAAGTTGGCCCTTGGTGAGTAAACCCAATGACTCTCATCATAAAAGGATGGAGGGTTGTTATGGAAACCTCCTGTCTGATCCATGGCTTCAACAAAGCATATGGCTCACTCTTATAAAGAAGCAAGTGATCAGTCATATTGGCCATACAACATCTTATGCTCCCATGCAAGCATATAGTGCAAAACGAGTGGGGAGCTCCTTTCCCTAAAGACACATCTAGCAAGTGTGCCTCTCCTCCAACCATGTTCCCAAGAATTAGAACATTTTCATCATAAATAATCATGATTAGAATCATGCTAGCTGCCATGTATGATAAATGAGAAGGGAGGTGTTCCCTCATGTGCAACCAGTGCAATCTTACCCTCAACGGCCATAGAATAGAAAATGTCAAGTGTCCTCCCCAACACTTTCTTGTTGCCTCATCCTTCTTACATGCTTGGAGAAGGTGCATAAAAGTTGGTGTAAAAGAATCACACCATGGAAAGAGCATCTCCCCTCCAAGGTTCTTCAAAGGATGATCATCATCATCATAGCTCATGGCCTCAAGTGGCCCATGAAACCCATCATAAATAGTGGCCCCTCTTGGAGCAAAGCCCTGCAAATGAGTGTCAGAAAAAATACAAGTATACATCATGAGATCTAGCAACATAATATTCATTATATACTTGTTTAAAATCAGCAAGGTGGCTCATGGGTGAGCCTCCTCTCGCACTTCAATGAATAATGAGGCGTAGATGATAATTCTTCCCAAGAGCTATGTTCCTCCTCATCTAACAAATGGCCCATGCACTCCTCCATATGAGTGTGCACCTCCTCTTTGACATACTTGATGCCAAGTTCAAATGTTAGAGCCCCATAAACTTTCCTTTGCTGCCTCCCTTGCAGCTGATCTTGCTTAAGACAAGATTAAAGCATGTGGAAGTCAACTTCCCTTTGGAGAGTTCTTGCCTTCCAATACTTCCTCCATTTGGCCCATGCATGCAAGAGTATTAAGGCCCTCTTGCCATGTTCAGAAATCTCTTTTGTAAGAGAGAAGACCATGGGCTGCCCCAAAGATATGGTTTTTCCATGTATCCTCATATCCATACCATCATAGATTTCTGATCTTTCACTTATCAGCGCAAATGAATGAATGGATCGACCCAAAATCATGTGTTTTTGAGAGTCTGCTTCAAGAATGATCAACAGAGGAAATTTTCTTCACATGCCAAGGGATGCAATGACACTTTTTGCAAGGTATGAAAATACACAGAAGTCACTGGAATGGTCCTCCAATGTTTGGGATGGGGATTGTAGGGATGGTGACAAAATGTTGTGTAACAGTTGCCCCCTAAAGCATGAGGTCTAAGAGAGAGGGAGGAGTGAAATGCTTTCTGAGAACGTGTTCAAACCAAACACCACTGTTGGAATACTTGCAAGAAAAATTACAATTGATATCTCTGATACATGAATATGTGGCATGGGTGCATCCATCCATAAAATAGTACATCTAAAAAACAAGATCCGAGGTATGGACGCAGCCATCCAGCAAGAAGGATCAATAAATAGACTCAGGTATGGTCGCAACCATCCAATTAGAAGAGTCGTGCATATAGTCATGATAAACCAAAATTTCTCGTAGTATGGATTTTATCAGATAAAAACCTAGGGTCTTGCGCTCCATCTCGACCTGAACAAGTACAAATTCAAGCATGCGAATGAGTGAGCTCAAGTTGAACATGCAAGAAAGTCATCTGATTACCAGCCAATGATGAAAGTTATTAATAGGCGTGAGAGAAACCACCAATAATGACAATTACTCTCATGGTACAAATAGTACAATCCACAAAATGTGAATAGTGAGTTGGCATCGAACACTCGCGAAATCACTCAATCAAACGCAAATGATGAGGACCTGTCGTCGAATGCGAAGAACTTGCCATTGAGGCATGCAAGCTCCAAGGTACTGGAAGGGAGTCTCTAGATCAACTTCTTGGATAATGAGCTGAAGTTGATAGGATGTGACCTAGCCGAAGGAGGGCCATAATATTTCGCACATCATTGACACGAGACATAAGAATAAGATGATAGTGAATTAGGACCAAATAGAGGATCAGAGGTTTGAAAACTACAAAATGAAACTTCCCTTGAACATATCAGCGACACGGTTCTGAAATTTGGCAGCATTTGACATCAAGGGATCTGAGGTCATGATGACATGGCAAAAAGCAGATGAGAGGTCAAAATAGATTACCCAAAACCATGGAGGCAAAAATGACAAAATTGGATGTCCCCAACCCGACGCGAATGCAGATGAGTGTCATGTTGAAGAGCGACATACTGCCGACAAGACTGAGAAATGGTTCCATTTTCTCCCACCATTGTTGGTGAGTACCCCAATTATTTTTGGAAACAAGCTTGAAGGGGATATCATATTCTTGTCATATAAGTTTGTCCTTCGGACAAATCCATCCTAGTACATTTTACAAGCCCTAGGATGGAGGAACTCGGTTACGTCATGGTGAAAGTTTCTGATGTCATTTAGGTTTAACGAGTCTAAAAAAGGAAGAACTCGACATCTTTTCATGTTTAGGGAGTTTGAAAAGAAGTCGAAAATAAAACTCCAGCAAGTCCCTTTTCATAGGCAGTCCCATAGATTCGAAAAGGTAGAAAACTATGTCTAAGAGAACCTCTTAGTCGTGATAGGCTACGGTATTCCTTTTTCATAAATAATCTATCCCACCCCGAAAAAGGGGTAAACGTATAATGGGTAGATATCGTTTCGCAGCCTTTAATGAGTTCAAAACAACAAGAGTCTCGGCAATTTTTTTAATTTTCGAGAGTTAGAAAAGAGCTAAAAGATGACTCCAGGGGTGAATTTTTCGTGTTTTTACCGAGTCCGAAAAAGTATAAAATATAACTCGTCACTTCATCTCTGTCATCTTGAGGACCCGTTGCTACACAATAAACACATGTAAAACCCATTTTTCAAGATAAAATAGCAAAATAACCAAAAAACATGCTCAAAAACCTAATTAGGGTTTTGAAAAGTTTATAAAATGCCAAAAATAGTAAAAATAAATTACTTCACTTTTACCTCTTGTGAGCACTTTTTACCATTTTTTCAATGTGATTTTTCATATTTAACAATGGACAATCCAGGAGGCCAATCGTGAATTCATCTTTTCCAGGTAAGAGCTCATATCCTTGCCTGCATTTTGATGTAATTTTCATTGCTTGCAATCCATTTTTAAGATCTATGGAGGTGTATTTGTTCAAATTAGGGCACGGTAGTCGACGCAGGTTACGGGCATGGACTCGCGCCAACCGCAGCCACAAATTTTAGCTTATAATTCAACTAATTAGCCTGTTTTAAACACTTCAATAGCAAATAATTTGACTAATGACAACCACATTGATGTTTTTGTGTGTCAAAGGAAAATGGTGATCGAATGGAAGGAAAGAGAACATAGTGAAGAACATGAGAAAGCCTTGGGAAATGTAATATGCATGGACATTCTTAGGGACTGCGGGCTTAAAAAATTCTTCATGGCACCATGTCTCCGAGGTCAATCGGAGCTATTACAGTATCTGATCAGTGTATGGGACATTGATCAGGAAAGATTCAACATTCAAGATCAAGAGCTAGAGATTGAGGTCTTGGATGTTTACTTCATCACTGGATTATCATGGAGGGGGGCAGTACCAATCCTAATAGGTACTCGACCCACGATGGAAAACATGAGCATGGTCATCGACAGGGTTTGCCGAGGGGCAAGGAAATGACCCAAAAGCAGGAAGGTGGATATCCAAATCATTATCGATTTGGCACTAAAATTAGTGTTGCACACCATCACACGAGCTGCTAGATCTCAAGCTCCACATGAAGCCACAAAAACACAGTTACTTTTTTGTAATATTCCAAATCTGGAACAGTGAGCAAGGCATGAATGGAAAATGCATTTTCCAGGACTGGCTGCTACAGGATTTGAAACCAAGACCTGGATCCCTTCGAGAAATATGTCTAAGTCCTAAATCCAAGAGGTGGCTCCAAAAAAATCCATCTATGTGGGTTAAACAAATCTCCCACACCTAGTTGTCTTCAAAAAATGCTCGGTGAAGGGACTGCAACAATGTATGAACATACAATGGAATGATAGCATTATTTTAATGATCCAACACACATGAAGATGTAAGTAGCCAACCAATGTATAATATAGCAGCAATGATATACAAATCCTTGAGGAAAGAGTCACTCAAGAAAAGCAATGCAACCTCAAAGGGACATGTACACGAAAATAGAACACTGCTACACATATATTTCTGCAGGCTAAGAGGACACAGTTTATAAGAGGCACTACTCCATATTACATAATAACAGAAAGATATGACAATATAATGGCTCAAGAAATGAAGGGGGGCAAGCTCTCAACCCCTGGAAACAATAATACAACAATCCTTAGAAGGATTGGCTGAAATATACAAAATAAAAAAAATGTCGGAGTTGCTAGGTAGCAGCTGCAACTAAAACTGGAACTCAATAGAGAAGGCTGAATATGATGAATAATCTGAGGTGTACCTTCTCCAAGGGATTCTCCAAGTGAAGGCTAATCCTATCACTGGAAATCTCACCCTCCAATCAACAATGCAAAACCCCACAGCAAATGCATTATGGAAATAACGCAGTTACTGAAGCAAACTGCGCTATAGGTGCAAAGGAATGAGTTGGCCCAATGCCAAGATCTGCAATAAGCTCTAATGGCTTCTAAACTGATCTCCCAAAGGCAAGAGAGGCTCCCCCTCTGAAAAAAAGTGATGGAAGAGGTGTTGTGATCCCTCACTGCAACACCCTGCAACACAACATTATTCTGCTACAGAAATAATGTTGTCCTGGAGGAGGATGCTTGGCCTCAAGCATGGATGTGAGGAAAATATGTACAACTCCTTCAAGAGGCTTTTCAATAAATGATAAGGATTCCTAAATAGGAAATCCTTGTGCTAAGAAGCACAACAACTCAGTTAAACAGCTGGGACTGCAAATAGTCTAAGCAGACAAAAGATCAATAATCATATGAATGAGAAATAATGGTTGCCTTGCCCTCCTTTTAAACACATGAGAGCTCCCTCTCCATGGGTCCCACTCTTTATGGTTTCCTCCTTCAAGGAATCTTCCCTCCTCTTTCTCTACGCTGTCCCACAAGATGCTTTCCACCTGATACCTCTGCGCTGTTTGACTTGGTCAAACTTGACCCAACCTCTTTGAAAATGTCCCCTTTCACACATGAGGGTGTGAAATATAGTTCTATTACGGATCCCATTTCATACCAAGAGGGATTTTATCCATGTTTTTCTTATGAATGGGCCCTCTCACCCAATTATTCAACTTCTAAGTGAAAATAGCAAAAGTTAATATTCCAATTTATTGTAGGAAAATTTTGGAATATTACAGTCCTCCCCTCCCAAATGTTTCTTGTCCTCAAGAAACTGCAAGGATAGAACTAGGAAGTTTCTCCCAAGGCATGGAGACTGAAAAGTGTTGGGAAAACATCTTCCCCAAATCGATCCTCCATCCCCAAGAAATCATCCAGACAAAATGAGTCACCTCCCAACATGGCAACTCCTGAAAAACTCCTTCCACCTCAAGCTCCAGAAATTAAGGTGGGCTAAAAATCTTAACATGGTAAGCATCATAGCCTACCTCATGCTGTCCTTCTCCCCACTTATGATAAGTGTAGAGTGTGTGCTAATCCTGGGCTGCAAAAGTATTTCCCTCAAATGGAAAAGTGAAGAACAATCCTCCAAAGATTTCACCTCCATCATTGAAGAACAAGTTGGCCCAAAATATTTCATCCATGATGAAGAGGACATAATCATCATAGAACATCCTAATGAGAACTTCGATGAAGGTTTTACATGATGATACATGATACAAACAATGTCACAAAAGGACACAACACAATTTCATCCACTGCAATCTCAGAAAATAACATGGCAAGTAATATACGGAATCCCTCACATCTACTAATGAATAGTAAATGGCTGAATGTATCAACAATACATGATCATGCACTTTCCCATGTTTATACAATGGATGACTATAAATTCCATGTTCCACTTCAAAAGAGAACAAATATGTGGCCGTGGTGGCCATATCTCCTCCCATGCTCCCATTAGAACATGTAGTGCAGAAAATGTGGGAATTTTCTCCCCTCAAGGACACATCTAATTCATGTGTCAATCTCCCAATCATGCTCTCAACAAGAATAGAATCAATATCAGAAAATGTAGACATGATCAATACAATAATGAAGGAAATATTGATGGCTTCATGTGGTGCTTGAAGATACCAACAGTCTCTTAAGCATGTACATCGCAGTTTTACAAACTGCTACTTCAGAAAATCATATGGCAAGTTGTATTATGTTACATGGATAATTATGTATGTCATGACATCTACTGATAAATAGAAAATGGCTAGGTACATGAACTGAAAATACATGAAAGGAAACACTTGCCCAAGGCCATATAAAATATGGTTGTCTCCATCATACAGATTGGCCCAATTCTGCCCATGGAGCTCAATGAAAAGCTTGCCCTTTTGTGGAGCAATGCACTGAATATGAATGGTAAGAGCATCAAAATGTTGTGTTAGATAATCCATGGATGTAAAAACAATATTCTTACCATATGTTGAGAGCAAGGTGATGCGTGTTTATATTAATGATCCCTCCATAGTATTATGGCACATTCCCAGGAAGAGAGATGAATCATATGTTATATAAAGATCACCCTCCTTATACTTGGAAATCCAAGTCAAGAAGATCATAGAAAATGAGGCCATATCAGTATAATAGATGCTTCCATCCATTACTTCATCATCCTTACCTCCTCCTTGTCTACCAAGTGCATCAAGTGTGAAGTGATCTTGGGGATACTCCATCAATAACCCCAAGCTCCCAAGTGACAACACTGTTGGCTTATGCAAATAAGCTCTTGCCAACTCCTCATAGCTCCATTCTTTGACATGCTCCTTGTCAAAGATATCTCCCATAATGCTGCAATACATAAGAATTTCCTCCCAAGGTGGAAGTACGTCTCGATCATCTAAAGCCAAGGAGATAATTCCATCTCTCCCTCTTGCAACATCATGCAAAGTGTGAGAGAAAATTTGCTCTTGCTCTCCCAAGAACAAGCAAAGCAACAAAACATTTTACTGCTTCTCCATACTTCCATCATACCAATCATGTGGTGAGAACATAATGAATGATATGAAGACCATACCAACACCATGCATCCATACTCTTTGCTGCCTAATGATGAAAGCATCCTGCCACCTCTTCTTCATCCCCATCCTCCTAGGAAGAGGACATGCCAAGTGATGGCCAAACTCCTTCAAGAGGAGCCAGCGCAACCAAGCCTCCTGCTACCTGGTGTCATATATTTTCAAGTAGCCTCCCAGCTCCTTGCTCATCAACCACATCCACTCAATCACTTGTGGATGTCTCCTTCTTCTTTTCCCTTTGGTACTCCTCTCATGAGGGATACCATTCTTCCAAACCAAATCTCTCTCCTTCCATTTCATGGAAGTTTGAAATGCATCTCTTTGGATACCTCTTAGAGAAGATCTCTCACCCATGAATATGTTTAATCCACAAGGATCGAAATATGATGAAGGTAACATCTCTGTGGTGTTTGACAACGTTTTGTCTCAACATGCAATGGTTGCTACTTTCTGACAAGGATGGTTCCATGAGTTTTTATAGGAGTGTCATGGTTTGTTCCATCCTCCCAAATTAGATTCCTGTCTTTTCATTTCATGGGATTTTGATATGCAATCTTCTCAAGGATCAATGTGACCCTATAAGGATCCAAATAGGTGGTAGGAAAAAACCTCCCATCATGATGTGCATGGCTCAAGAAATTTCCAACACAGTCATGAGAGATGTTATCCATTTGAAGATTTCCTCCATCTTCTATCTGCTCCTGTGAGAAAGGAAGAAAATCCTTGCACTCCATGATGTGTTGAAGTGCACCTCTAATGAGATCTCCGTGATACCTCCTTCTCAACAATAGTCTTCCAAAACCAATTAGGTCTTGGATCTGCTGAAAGGAGAATTTTCTCTTTGAGTTGAGAGGAGCTCATTGAGAAAGGGCCATCTTGAAAGGAGAAAGGGTTTCTCACTCCAATATGTCTACTATCTTCCTTCAAGTCTTCAAACCCCAACCTCAAATGTGATATGCAATCCAACAATGGCTCATGAGGATGATGGTTTATTTCCTCCTTGAATGTTTCCATGTTGCACAGTGCAGTGCAACCAAGTTGCTCTAGATCAAAAATGGGATTTGACCCTTGGTCATGTAAAAGAAAATTTCCACAATTGTCAAAAGAATTTGCTGCAACAATAGATAGTGGAAATATTTTCATACCTTGATGAGACTTGGGAACCTCTTGTAGGGTTGCAAGAATTCCTTCCTCCAAAGTGTTGGCTGCCCCAACTGTTGATGCATGTGGCTGATCCTCTATGAGTGTGACAACGTTATTACAAGGCTCGTCAAGTGGTGATGTGAGCTTTCCTTCCTTTGTTTCTTCTCCATAAAAAGTTTTGATCAACCTTCGAGTGAACTTTGCAAAAATTTTCACCCTTGCATTGCTCAAGTGGCTGAACCACCAACCATAGGCTCCACCCTCCAAGCGCAGTGCTGAGATCTCAATATCTTCTTCCTCTACTACAAGATGTAGCAAGAAAAATGCCTCCAACTTTCTCACCCAAGCTTTTGCTATAGATGACCCATCAAAAGTAGACAATAGAAATCTATTGCCTTTGATTTCTTTTTTGCTGCAAGGTCTCTTCTCTTCCTTCAATTGGATGAAATGAGGGAAAGCTAGAGTCTCCTTGAAGGCTCTAGGTTGAGAATTGTACTCAACAAGGTACTCACTTAGAATCTGATAATCCAAGTGTCCTCCATGCTCAATGTCTTCTTCTTGATGAGATTAGGAAGTGCATGGTCCTTCCTCTTCTATTTCTTTAATCTTCTTGACCTCCTTGGAGAGGCCTTCTCTGGATCTAAACACTGATGAGAGTAATCTCATATTTTTCATCATTCTGATCTTCTTGGATTGAGACTCACAGGCTTAGCCAAGAAATTTTCTCTGATACCACTATAATATTCCAAATCTGGAACAGCAAGCAAGGCATGACTGGAAAACTCATTTTCCAGGAATGGATGCTACAGGATTTGAAACCAGGACCTGGATCCCTTAGAAAAATGTGTCTAAGTCCTAAATCCAAGACATGGCTCCAAATAAATCCGTCTAGGTGGTTAAACAGATCTCCCACACCTAGTTGTTTTTAGAAAATGCCCGATGAAGGGACTGCAACAATGTATGAACATACAATGGAATGATAGCATTATTTTAATGAGCCAACACACATTAAGATGTAAATAGCCAACCAATGTATAATATAGCATCAATGATATACAAATCCTTGAGGAAAGATTCACTCAAGCAAAGAAATGCAGCCTCAAAGGGACATTTACATGAAAATAGAAGAACACTTCTACACATATATTTCTGCAGGATAAGAGGACGCAGTTTATAAGAGGCACTGCTCCATATTACATAATAACATAAATATATGACAATATATGGCTCAAGAAATGAGGGGGAGAAAGCTCTCAACCCCTGGAAACAATAATACAACAATCCTTAGAAAGATTGGTTGAAATATACAAAATGGCAAAAATGTCGGATTTGTTGGGTGACAGCTGCAACTCAAAACTGGAACTAAATAGAGAAGGCTGAATATGATGAATAATCTGAGGTATACCTTCTCCAAGGGATTCTCCAAGTGAAGGCTAATCCTATCACTGGAAATATCACCCTCCAATCAACAATGCAAAACCCCACAGCAAATGCACTATGAAAATAACGCAGTTACTGAAGCAAACTGCGTTGTAGGGGCAAAGGAATGAGTTGGCCCAATTCCAAGATCTGCAATAAGCTCTAATGGCTTCCAAACTTATCTCCCAAAGGCAATAGAGGCTCCCCCTCTAAAAAAAAAGTGATGGAAGAGGTGTTGTGATCCTTCACTGCAACACCCTGCAACACAACATTATTCTGCTGCAGAAATAATGCTATCCTCGAGGAGGATGCTTGGCCTCAAGCCTGGATGTGAGGAAAATATATACAACTCCTTCAAGAGGTTTCTCAAGAAAGGAGAAGGATTCCTAAATAGGAAATCCTTGTGCTAAGAAACACAACAACTCAATTAAACAACTGGGACTGCAGATAGTCTAAGCAGACACAAAATCAATAATCATATGCATGAGAAACAATGGCTTCCTTGCCCTCCTTTTAAACACATGAGAGCTCCCTCTCCATGGTTCCCACTCTTTAGGGTTTCCTCCTTCAAGGAATCTTCCCTCCTCTTTCTCTGCGCTGTCCCACAAGATGCTTTCCACCTCATACCTCTGCGTTGTTTGACTTGGTCAAACTTGACCCATCCTCTTTGCAAATGTCTCCTTTCACACATGAGGGTGTGAAATCTAGTTCTACTGCTGATCCCCTTTCATACCAAGAGGGATTTTATCCATGTTTTTCTTATGAATGGGCCCTCCCACCCAATTATTCAACTCCTATGTGAAAATAGAAAAATTTAATATTCCAATTTATTGTAGGTGTCATGCCGACTAGACACCTAGGCTTTTATTTATGCATATTTTTTGAGAGACATGATGTCTCAGGATGTAACCAAAAAATACATATTTTTTTAACTTATGATGCACGTGGATGAAAATACTCGATATATATATATATATATATATATATATATATATATATATTCCTATATGAATCTTATCATGTGATGGTGATGTTTTACAAATTAGGCAAATGTTTATCTAATAGAATATTGGCTATTGTATCAGTTAATGCATTCATTCGTCTAGGAACATATTGATATGTGATGTAATCAAAATTCTATTCTAATAAACAAACACGTAAATAAAACCTTAAGATTTGAGGATTTATAACAAAATAATGCCCATTAAGCTGAAGAACAACAAGCTGAGAATCTAGGTTAACAATCAATGCATGAATGTCGAGAGTAATGGCCTCGGTTAAGAGTTCAATGACAATGCTATATTTAGCGACATTGTTTGTGGTTCATCCTAGACAAATACCTTGAAGGTCTATCAACTCACCATTAGGATTATAAATCACCCAAGCTGCAGAAGACATATTCCAGGTACTGTGAGAGGCACCATCCGCAAAACCAACATAAGGAGTGACAAACATCTGCACAATAAGCAACGACACAATAAGTAGGAAAACCGCTCGTAAATCACACCAAGCCAAAAAATGTACAAAAATGAAAAAAACCCTTATGTATAAAAGAAACATGCACAAGAAACTCATGCATAGTATTTTTTAAGATACAACCCATTTCTGGATTGATCCATAGGATAACCTTCATAATCAATTAGCTCATAAGGCTCATTATGAAAAACACGCTTAACAATATAGGGCCCATGCCACATGGGTTGGAATTTTCCTACCCCCATATTATCGTGAGATTGGTCGTACATGAGGACAAGGTCTCCTTCTACAAAGGAATGAGGAGAAACCGACTTGTCAAAATGATCTTTGACTTAATTTTTATGTGCTTCTATGAAAAGAGCAGCAAAGCAACGAGTTTCATCAAGCCTCTCTAAATATAGAAGACGCTCTTCTTATGGCGAGGTATTAAGAAAAAATTCAACAGCTATCTTGAGAGAAGGGATTTCACATTCAATTGGAAGGGTAGCTTCCAAACCATAGACAATATGGAATGGAGTGAATCTGGTCGCATCCTTCACTAAGGTTCGGTAAGCCTAAAGAGCTGAAAACAACATGAGATGCCAGTTTTACTTGTGCATCCCAATCGTACGTTGAAGCATAGTGACGAGAAATTTGTTCACGACTTCAACCTGGCCATTGGCCTGAGGGTAGTATGGCATTGAGCTGTCGTGATGCGGACCCAACTTAGAAGTCAATTCAGCCATCATGTAATGACGAAATGAGAACCACGGTCAGTAACAATGGATTGAGGGACACCAAACCTAGTAATGACATGATTGAACAGAAATTGTGCGGTTGTCTTACCGTCACCTGGAAGTGTAGGAATTACTTTGGCCCATTTCATGAAGTAGTCAATGGCTACGATAATATAAGCATGCCCCCCAGCCGAGTGAGGGTTACACATCATAAAATCGATGCCCCACTTTGCAAAGGGACCAATGATAATGACAAGATGAAGGTGTGTGGGTGGCACGCACATCTTACGCTGGTAAATCTAGCAATCGTTACACTTACGGACAGCAACGATGTAGTCTTTAAAGATGGTAGGCCAGAAATAGGCAACACAAAGAATATTCTATCTAGTAGCATATCTAGACATGTGACCACCGCAGGCGCCAGAGTGGAAATCATTGAGGAAATTTTCAGCCTCCTTGAGAGTCAAACACAGGCAGAGAACAAAATCAACTTCGATGCAGTAGAGAGTATATTTGACTATGCGATAATGTTGTGAATGATGGCGGATGCGTTGAGGAGCATCCTTCATAAACTCAAATCAGAAGGTGAATGTATGAAGATATACGATGATATCACCGTACAAAGGATAGAGGGTGCTAATGAGAAAAATTGTGTCATCCAGAATGTGTTCCTTGGAACCAGATGGAGCAGAGTCAGAAGGGAGAGAGAAAAAAAAATCGGAAAAAACCAATGATTTCTTCTATTTGGTGGTAGAAAACTCCAAATAAAACTCTTGGAGGATAAAAATCCACTTCGAGTATTTTCCCCCCAGCAATTGACGAGTCAATATGTAAGTCATGGGGTTGCAATCAGAAATCATGGTCACTGTGTGCAATAGAATGTAATGATGAAAAAATTGAACAACTTAAACAAAAGCCAACACCAACATCTTGAGATGTGCATAACGTGTTTCGGTATCAAGAATATCGCGACTCAGATAGTAAATTACGTGCTCATCACCATCATCGTTGTCTTGCACCAGAACCATGGAAACAGTGCTACGGTAGCCAAATAGAGGGAGTAATTGTGATGATAATTGTGAGGACGCAACAAAGGAGCATTGATAAGCAACATATTCAGTGCATTGAAGGATTTTTGGGTGATCTCATCCCAAAGGAATGGGACACCTTATCCTTTGGGGAGTTGCTCAAATGTAGGAAACATGAAGCCAAAGGAATGATTTCGTCATTATTCATTCGAACAAACCAGGATGACTACTTTTCATTTATAAGCTAGGAGTCTGAAAGTCCATCTTTTTCCCTTGTTGCTAGACCCACTCCAAGGCTAGAGGGATCGCCTTTGTCCGCAGAGGGGATTTACCTACACAACAAGTTGGCGACTCCACTGGGGAGTTGCTCAAATGTGGGAAACAAAAATCCAAAGGAAGGGTTTTGACGTTATTTAGTCGAACAAACCATGATGACTCCGCTCACGAAGTGTTTGGGAATGGAAACTTCACTTCTATTTTAAAAAACTTTCCAAAAACATCTCGGTGCAGGTAGTCCACTGAGATAGAGCGCCAATGGGCGTAGGGCCCAGTGCCAATTTCTCTATGGGCGTGAGGCCATAACTTCCCACCATTTTTGACCCAAAATCATGTGTTTTTGAGAGCCTGCTTTAGGAATGATCAATAGAGGAAATGTTCTTCACATGCCAAGGGATGTAATGACACTTTTTGCAAGGTAAGACAATACACATAAGTCACTGGAATGGTCCTCTAAGGTTCAATATGGGGATTGCATGGATGGTGAAAAATGTTGTGTAACACTCCTTCATACAAACTCGAAATTGAGTGTCGTCTGCATTGCTGGAATCAGAAAGACGAGATCTTCAACTTGACACTAAGATTTCTACATTTCTAACACTTTGATTTTTGAGCCTTTGTACTTAAGCCACTTGTACTTGGACATGTACAATCCACCTGGATCACACATCCACCCACGAACTGATCAAGTAAATCAATAGGTTATACCACTTTAACCCTTAGAGAACAACCCTCAATGGTTCAACCCAAAATGGGAGTCCAAAAATCAATGAGAAATGAACCATAAAACAAGCAAAGGAAGGCACCAATCACTCTTTGACCAAGAATCCAAAGAACAAGTCCTCCACACACCAACTAAGGAAGGGAATCTAGAGACTAAAGCATCTCCACCCTTCAACTAAAACAGGGAATCCAAAGACCTTGACCCTTCACTTGAGACATGCCTATTAGTTCTTCCAATGCTCAACCAAATTATTTTCTCTTCGACTGTTCGAGTGGTAATGCAAAGTATCATGTAAATCCCTTTGTAAAGATTTTTTTTTCCTTATTTAGGATGTGGAAAATAATCCCCCCCTGATATTTAACACTCCTCCTTTTACATTTACTTCTCTTTGCCTTTTCTCTCCTTTTCTCCTTTTCTCTGTTCTCTCCATGAGCTCTCCCCCCAGCTCCTCATGTCCTTTCCCTTTTGCATGCCTTTGATTTTGTCCCTTCATACCTTCAAATTCCTTGACCTAATTCGTCATTTCCATGTTATATCCTATCTCTTTGTCTCCTCCTCTCATCGTCTGTCTGCTAGACCCATTTTCCTGCCAGCACGACTCCTCCTCTTTCAATTTTTTTCCTCTTTGCTTATAAGTTTTCCCTGTGGGAGCATGGGCTAGTCCTTTTTTTCGAGCCGTAATAAAAAAATATTCGACCCCATTAAATCATGTTGGCCAACCTCTCATGGCTATCATTAAAGTAACCAAAATTCCTCCATTTTCCCAAGCAATCTCCCTCTCCAAGATCTAGAATCCGTGTCCCAATTATCAATCATTTTAATTTTAGTAAAAATATTTTAAAAATATTTACTACGGGGTAATTAACTAAGGTTTGTCACAAACCCCACCACCTTGGAGGAACATTTTCCCTAGTGTTCTATATCTGAACACAAAATAAAACATGCTACAAGTCAAGCACAAAACCATTTAGAGTTTTATATACACAACTTTGTACAATAATTTTAAAATTATTTACATTTGCTTCAACCAGCAAAAAAAAAATGGATATGTTGCTTGCATCTGATAAACCATTTCCCATGTGCCTTCCTAAAGTCCAAAGTGCCTCCATTTCACTTTGACTTGCTCAATTACTCAATTCTAGAGCGTGAGCTGCACTCGATCCGAGATGCATATAGGTTCCAACTGAAACTCTCCATTTGGTTCTACATATAACATTGACCAATGAATTGCATGATTAGCATCATGTACATACTTTTTATGTAATGAAACATGAAAAACATTATCAAGTTTTACTATTGGTGTCAAGGCCAATCTATAGGTCACTGACCCTATTCTTTCAAGTACTTCAAAATGGCCCACAAAACCATGTTGCTAGCTTGGTAAATGACCCAATTTTTAAAGAGATTTTCCTGGGTCCAACTCCCAAATAGACATGCTCTCGAAATGTGAACTCTTTGTGCACTCTATGTTGATCTACGTTTCTCTTTTGCCAATCTTGAATCACCTTTAGATTTTTCCTGATTGTCACCATTTCTTGCTCAATTTATTTAAGCATATTAGGACCAATGAGAACCCTATTCATTGGATCACTCCAGCTGATCAGAGTGTTGCACCTTCTCCCATAAAAAATCCTTAAATGGAATCATCTTCAAGGACTCTTGATACCCATTGTTGTAAGAAAACTCCACAAGTGGAAGAAACTATTCCAACTTCCTTGGTTGGTGCATAACATACATTCTAAGCATGTCTTCCAATATCCCATTTATCCACTTTGTTTTCCCATATGCTTGTGGATGGTATATCGTGCTAAATACCAACTTTGTCCCTAGACTAGCAAAAAATTCCTTCCAAAAATTGGAAGTAAACTTTGCATCTCAGTCTGAGATGATTTTTCTTGGGTACTCCATGCAACCTCATGACCTCTTTTATGAAAACTTGAGCCAAATCGCTCATTGTATGAGTGTATTTTACAACTACAAAGTAAGCTACCATGCTCAACTTGTCTACCACGACCATGATGGCATCGTGTTACTTGGTTTTCCATGGAAGCCCTGCAATAAAATCCATGGACATCACTTACCATTTCCACTGCAGAATGAGAATAGGCTGCAATAGTCCAGCTAGGTGCTTACACTCAGCCTCCACTTATTAACATTCAATTCATTTAGAAATTAAATTAGGAACTTCCCTTTTTAAATTAGGTGAGTAATAGAACTTTTTAATGGTAGTTAATGTCTTTTGATTACATGGGTGACCCGAATATGGCTTTGCATGAAATTATTTTAATAGGAGCTTCTTGAATTTGTTCTTATTTGGCACATACACCCTTATTTTAAATCATACTATCACATCGTCAGAGAGAGTGAAATCGTTGTCCAATTTCCTAAAATTTTTGGAATTTTCTCATGAATATTTTTGGAGCATTGGTCAAGCCAAAAGGCATGGCTAATTGCTCAGAAAGGCCCACTTTATATCTAAAGGTTGTATTCCATACATCAGTTGGTTCAATTGGAACCTGGTGATGAATTGAATTCAAAACAATACTATTAAACAATTTGCTACAATTAAATTGATAAAGAAGATCGTTAATGTAGGGGATTGGATATCTATTCTTGAAAGTAATTTTTTTCAAGTATCTATAATCAATACAGGGTCTCCATTTCCCATCCTTCTTCTGCACCAACAAAATTGGACTCCTACAAGGTTAGGAGCTTAATCGAATGTGGTCTTTTTGGATGAGCTCATGAATGGAGAGATGTCTCTTGATGTTTCTACGATCTTGTCAACCTAATTTAATTGTGTGGAGAGGATGTGGTGGTCACAATGAACTTCCTATAACCTTCTAACCGAACCATGAAGAGGAAAAAAATTGCAATATAAGAGATCACATTTTAGTAATGTTTTGTTGAGATCAATGAAATTGCAGTTGTTGGAATTACCTCTGGTACCTTGTAGAGACAACCTTGTACAATACCAATGACACTACAAGATAAAGACTCATAAAAATCATAATGTTTCCACATATGAGGTTGTCTTAAAAGAAAATCAGAAACTTTGAGAGGGAAAACATAACATAATACCTCATCTTTGTAGGCCTTGATGTTGTAGGAAATTCAACATTACTTGCTGACATGGATGTCTCATCCATGGATCAACCAATCAATGGTGTATGATTGGGGGTGTAGCACCATCAACAACTTCAATATTTTGATCACCCTTGTTGATATTAGGTTCTTCTGGCTCCCACTATCAAATATGAAATGTAGTGGGATTCTTTTCATCCACATCTATTAATGGAACAAGCACTCCCCTTATTTGGGCTCTGCTAGCTCTTCTGGTTAGAAATTTTCAATCATGATGGTAATATTAGGTTCTACATCAATTATTTGATTTCCTTTATCCTATTTTCAATTAGAAATAAATGTTAAGGTCTATTTCATTTTCTTTAAGCTCCACCAATGATTTTTTCAAGTGAAATTCATCAATGTTGTATTGGGGGATTCTATGGAATTCACACCACTTTCCAATGTCCTTTTTTTACTTCCGATTGCCCTTATTTTCTTGTGGATTTGACTAGTTGTCTTGAGATTTTATCTTCTTGTTCTATCCCTTTTTCTATGAATTTGGAACACCATTTCGAATCTTATGCTGTAGTGGATTTATAGGCACAAACTTTCACTTATTCCTCTTCTTCAGATATTGCTCAAATTTGACAACATATTGATGCATAGCTCCTAGTGAGGATATGTCTAAGGAATACATATTTGTTTGGATGTACTTGTGTATACCACTACGACACTTCAAAACAAAGAGCTTCTCAAAGTCTTAGATACCCATATTTGAGCATAAGGTATGGAAAATATTGGTGTACTCCGATATCATATAGTCTCTCTCCTATTGCAATGTTGTCCATCTCATATACTTGTCATATAATTACCTACATGGTATAATTTATCCTTACAAGAATTAGGTAAAGCAAAGAAATCAGTCTAGGTACTAAGAAAAGAACATCCTAGTTGGCTAAACCATTGTGACATAGAAGAAATCCAAAGTTAACACGTGGTAGTTAGGCCCAAAAAAAAGGAATATCAAGTATAATGTAAAAGGGTGACTCAAGGTTAAAATTCGACATGTATACATTGAAAGCTAAAACTAATATTACTCTTATAAACAACACCATGTCTTACACCTTCTAGCTATAACTTAATCTATGCACATTTTCTACAAGCCCTATTATTATTCTATTTACAATAAATATTCTTTATACCAGAGAATTATAACTTTTTTTAAATATAAATATTTTTAAATAAAAGATATAATTTTTTATTAATTCTAACTATCTCTCTCTCTCTCTCTCTCTCTCTCTCTCTATATATATATATATATATATATATATATATCTCATAATTTTTATCATAATACTAATATAGATTCATCTTAACTTAGGATGTACTCACTCTCCAGAGGGATCAAATCTCTCAAAATGAAAATGTATTTTTCAATGCAAAAAATCTCTTTTTAAATGCAAAACTTAAGGAAATCTTTGCATTTAAAGATGTGAGTTCTTTTGGGTCTTGATAGATCTAGAGATAAAATGGATTTATGCTCATTTTGATGACACATACACACACACACACACACACACATATTCACTTGTTTTGCATAATATATACATAGTTGACATTGGAATATTTTATTTATGATTCACAATTAGCATAACACAATATTAATACATGACATTCATATTCCTAACTAAATATTTTTTTTAAATGATATATGTTTATATATTTTTTATTAATATTTGTTAAAATGTTACATATATCAATTTCATATTAAACATTAAAGGAATTACAACTATCCTTATACCTTGAATTAAAAAGAACCTATTAATCCAATAAGATATCTCTCATGTATTAATATTTTTAAATGTTATATTTCAACTCCATATTAAGAATGTAATAAATTACACACATATTTTACAATGGAAAGTGGAAATATAAAAAAATTTAATTAATTAAAATTATTTTACTTGATTTATATAATATTAATATAAAATTATGTTATTTAATATGGACTTTGAAATATTTTATTTATCAATAGCAATAGATTTTCTATATAAAGTTGATATAAAATTATGCTATTTAATATGGATATTGGAATATTTTATTTATGGTTAACAATAAAATATTTTTTGTTATTGATATCGTCGTTTTAAATATTATATATCAATTGATCGAGGCAGCTCCCGATAAATGGGGTCTTTGGAGGAGGGCGGATGGCTGCACAGATGGGGTAGGGGTGGCGTGCTCGGAAGTTGTTGGACAACGTGTCGTCGCGGCTACGGCCATAAGAGGTCACTTTCACGCACAGGGATATTTTATTTTCTTAGGTTACAACCCGTTTTTTACTCTTATCAGGGTTTGTTTACTTTAACGTTGTTTTCCTGTCGAAGGGTGTTTTGGTGGAGGCTGCATGCAGTGACTAGTGGGGAGGCAATGTTTCAGGAGTTTTTTATCACCATCCTTTCTAGGGTTTAGCAGGATGGTCAACGGGTCAGAGCACATTGAGGTAGATCCCTAGCCTGAGGATCTACTCACAATGTGGGGAATGGAGATAATTGAGTTGAATCTGAAGGGTATGATTGGGATAGAGGCAAGCAAGGTTGGCAAGCCTAGAGGTCTAGCTGCGGGCAACAGGACGGTCAGTGTTCCA
Source organism: Pinus albicaulis (assembly GCA_034641835.2). Classification (NCBI taxonomy): domain Eukaryota; kingdom Viridiplantae; phylum Streptophyta; class Pinopsida; order Pinales; family Pinaceae; genus Pinus; species Pinus albicaulis. The sequence continues at coordinate 56,615 of JAXQQM020071817.1, read as the reverse complement.
ATGTAACCTGTGAGCCCCATAATGGATATGACTGTAGGTTCGAACTGCATGGAAGCGGTTACTCTATCCGGAAACACATTTTTCAGGACAATCGATGCAAATTTGAGTATTATACGTCCATAGGGGAGATATAATGAGGGCTCTAAACTTTTTCTCAATTTGGAGTCCTTGAGGACATTGTGGCAAGTTGTAGTTTGCTAAAAAAGGTTGATTCAAGGCAAGAGCTCAAGAGGGCTAGTTATGGCTTCACGATTAGAGGAAGTGTTGTGCCGGGTTTGATGGGGGTCTCAGGATCTTTGGAAGGAGAGCAGAGAACTCAGTCAGTTCTCGCCACAGAGGAGGGTCTAGTGCATAAAGCGGAACAAATCGTAGCAGAGTGAAGGAAAAGGATGGAGGGTTTGCGAAGGAATCTAGCCCTCCTTCGAGAGGAAATCAGGGTATAGGTATAGTTACACAAGGCAGAAGCCCTAGTAGAAAGGGTGTGGGGGTTTCTAGATCGACGGGCCGAGGAAAGGAGGCCTCTTAGGGTGGACAGGCAGTTGGAAGGTTGAAGGAGAAATGAGCAGCAACAGAAGTCGAAGGGACTAAAGTGGACCAGGCACATGGTATCTTTGATAACATTTTGGACAGTGAGGTGGACCTCCCTAACCTTTTGCGGAAGAAAGCTAGGGTGGTGAGGAGGAAATACCAAGTTCCGAACTTAGTCTTGGGCATAGATATATCTATTGATGAGGCAACGGATACAATAGAGTGAACATTAGTTGGGAAAGCAAAAGGGAAGAAAGTCACTGCTCCCTTCTGGAAGGATTGGGCGGAGAAAACTTAGAAGGAAGGGACTGATTTGAGACTTGAAGTGCATTCTGGAAAATGGATGGTTCATGGTTCGATTTAAGAGCAAGGAAATGGCCTCCTAGGTCGTGGAGTAGAACTGGGGTTTCGAACAGGCTCCGATCCTTTTCAAGCGATGGCACCCTCTTTTCGATGCGCAGAGGGAGAAGCTAGCTGACCTCCCTATTTGGGTCAAGCTTCCAGGGCTCCCTCAACTGCTTTGGACTTTAAACGTTTTCAGGGATATAGGGAATGTGCTAGGCCAGTTTTTGGAGGCGGATATGTAATTTATTCAAACATGTGAGCAGGGGACCGCAAGGATACTAGTTCGTTTAAACCCTAGAGAGGGTTTTTCGTAGGCCATTCAACTTCACTATCGGATTTGGTATTTCATCCAAACCCTAGACTATGAGAAGATTCCGTTTAGATGTCATAGATTCCATTAGTATGGTCACTTGGACAAAGAGTGTTCTCTGGGGACTAGGTGAAAGAAGAAAACCTTCAAAGGGAAAGCTCAGCGAACCTCTGGAAGGAAAGTAGGGGAAGAGAATCGGGGTCCTGGTTTGGGCATGAAGGAAGGATCTCAGCACCCTTAGGATATCTCAGATGACCAGGAGGCCGAGGAGGGTGGTGATGTAACTATGGGGGAAGCAAGTGCAGGAGGAAAGATGGATGCGGATGTATCCTGGGTTGCGAAGCCCTCGCTTGCTGCCGAAGCTTCTGAGGAGCCTCTTTGGGTGGGTACTGCTCTTTCTGCCCACTCTTCTATTACTTTTTCACTATCATATAATTCTATTTTTTTAGAGCTTGGTCCTTCTAGGCCGAATCCTTTACATTTGACTACTAGCATCCCTGCACATGTTGAACCCGCCATTGGCAGTGTCATCACGTCCATCCCAGCCCTCTCTACAACTATGATTCCTATTCCCCCCATTGATTCCTTTGATAACTTGTTTGTTGCTGAAGTACGTCGGCCCTATAATATTAGGCCACAGGGGCCGGGGGGGGGGGGGGGGGTGCGGGGAGAAAAATATCGAAAATCTTCTGGATATTGTGGGAGGACTAGGAAATCCTTCTGTCTCAAATTCTAGCCATAAGCTAAGAGAGCGTAAATCTAATATGTCTAAAGCTCAGCTAAAAGCTAAGCTAGACATTTCTGATGGGAAGAAAAGATCCATCACAATGGGAACTTAGAGTGTTGAATGCACAAAGACATGTTATCAAATGATTTTTTTTATCTTTCAACTATAGGGCTTAGCTAGTAAGCCCAAAAATAGCTATTCGTGTCCTCGTTCTTCGGTTATGGGTTGGATATTATACTTCTTCAGAAAATTTGGGAGCAATAAGAGGTTGTTGTGTTTTGCTGTGGACCGTGTCTCAAGGCTTTATGGGCTTGGATGCAAGTGGAAGATTTGGGGGGCTGGCGGCGGGCTTTAAATCCAATAAACTGAAACTCTTAAACTCCTAGGGCAAGGATCATATTTTGGCTATTGAGGTTTATTCTCTGGAGCTGTGTTCCTCCTTTCTGATTGTGAATATTTATGGCCCTTGTCTGGAGAGGGAAATATTCTGGAGCAACCTTCTATCGGGGCACTTCGTGAATGATCCCAACCTCATCATTTGTGGGGAACTAAATTTTTCCTTGGGGAAAGATGAATAATGGGGACCGAATGCAAGGGTTGATCCCCTGTCTGATTTTTTCACTACCAAAATAATGGAGGGGCACTTGGTTGACATCAATCTTGTGAAAATTCGGCCTACCTGGCCCGAGCATGAGGATTGAACAAGCCAAGGTGGCTAAGAGATTAGATAGATTTTTGCTAAAGGAATATTTGGTGGATAGGTTTCAAGCCTTTCGGCAGTGGTTGGGGGAGGGAGGGGACTCAGACCATCTCCCTATTCTCCTTGAAATAAAAGGCAGTCTTGACAAACTAGGGGCCCCGTTCAAATTAAAACCTGGGTGGATCAAAGAGGACTCTTATATGGTGCTATTCAAGGGCACTTTAAGGTCTTGGGGAGCATCTGAACCTCTGTATAAAGTAGCCCATTTCTAGGAAAATATCAAAAATATGAAGAAAGCAACCATCGAATCGGAAAAGAAAAGAAGAGAAGAGCAGGAGGAAAGACTGAAGTGGCTAGGAGTAGAGTTGGATAGATTGGAAAGCCCTGAGCATGATAGCTATGAATAGAGATAGAAGAGGGATAATAATCTTTCTCTGGAAGGGGAAAGAAGAAAGATCCTACTAGAAAGGAAGGAACAATGGAGGCTAAAAAGTCGAGCCATTTGGCTCGTTGCAGTGGATGAAAACACTAAATTTTTTCACAGTTATGCGAAAGGAAGAAGGAATACTAACACAATATGGGGGATGAGGAAGGAAGATGATGCATTGGAAAAATCCTTTCCAGAACTGGCTAGCATGGGCAAGGAGCATTTTAGCAGGATTTTTAAGGCCCTCCCGGAGACATCCATAGCAAAGGTGGTAAGGGTGGCCCAACTCTTTCTGGGCTATGTGGATGTAAAGGAAAATCAATGTTTGACCAGGCAAGTGACCAAGGAGGAAGTGGAAGGGGTCCTTAAGACAATGCAGAAAGACAAAAGTTCGAGACCGGATGGGTGGACTATTGAGTTCTTCCAACACTTCTTTGAAGAGCTCGGAGAAGAGCTCACGGCAATGGTGGAGGAATCCAGAACGAAGGGAGATATTTTTGAACCTTTGAACTCTACCTTCATTGCTCTTATTTCGAAACAAGACGCGCTAGACTCGTTTGATGATTTCAGGTCGATCTCCCTCTGCAATAGCATTTATAAGATTATATCAAAAGTGATTTTTGTCGGACTGAAGTCGATCCTCTCTAAGAATGTCTCGAAGGAAAAATTTGGTTTCTTAGAAGGTAGGTATATCCATGAAGCTATTGGAGTGGCTCATGAGACTCTCCACAACATTAAAAGAGATAGAAGAAGAGGTTTGATCATAAAGATAGACCTGTCCAAAGCCTATGAAAAGATCAGCTGGATGTATCTCAGATTGCTCTTAACTCATCTTGGATTCGACATATGCTTCATTAATTGGGTGATGAGATGTATAACTAATATCATTTTCGCGGTCCTCATAAACAGGGTCACTTCTCCTTTCTTCAAGAGCTAGAGGGGGTTGAGACAAGGATGCCCCTTGTCACCTTTTCTCTTTCTCTCAGCAACGAAAGGCTTGATTTAGTTGATTGCTAATGCAAAAAGGAGGGGTGATATCAAAGGAATAGAGGTTGCCATCAATCTTCAGATCACACACCTCCTTTTCATTGATGATATCCTCCTCTTTAGCAGTGGCAGTAGAAGTGATATCGGGACCCTAAAATAGCTTATCGACCTATTTCTGAAGGAAACTGGGATGAGTATCAATTTCAAAAAATTAGTTATCATGGCAGAAGGGCTCTCAGGAGATGATATCAGAAGAACAATAGAGGAGCTCCCTTTTCAGGTGAAAGGCCTAGAGGATAGCCTGAAATATCTAGGATTTATTCTTAAGCCTAATTCATATAAATCTGTGGACTGGCTTTGACTAGTAGTTAAAATAGAAAAGAGAATTTCACACTAGAGCTTCCGATGGTTATCGAGAGCTGGAAGACTGGTTCTGATTAAATCTATCCTTTTGGAAATTCAAATATACTGGGCTCTGCTTGCTTGGGTTCTAAGAAACATTATCCCGAAGGTGAAAAAGATATGAAACAAATTTCTGTGGGCAGGATCGAAGGAGGAGAAGGTTATGCCTTGGGTGGCCTAGGACAGGATCGCAAGGCCAAAATAATGGGGAGGATAGGGAATAAAATACCTTCCGTCTTTCGTGTCTTCCCTAGTTGCCAAAATGGGTTGGAGGATTCTATATAAGGACTCCTTATGGTCTCAGGTTATGAAGAGAAAGTATATTGACCCTTTGGAGATTTCTGATTGGCTTAGAGACCCTTGGAAAAAACATTTTAAGTCTTATGTGGTTCAGAAAGCGATCCATGGTTCTATTAATATAATAGACAAAGGGTTGGTCTGGCAGGTTGGGAATGGGGAGAAGGTAAGGGTTGGGCTTGATCTGTGGGTAGGGTGTAAGGAGTTTTTTGTACTGTAGGTGGAGTTGAGGAATATTCTTAAGGACAAAGGGATTAAGTTCTTAAATCAAATTGCTAATGAGGCGTCCTCATCACATTGGGCTCAAGGCTGGAAGAATGGGGAAGAGTTGTGACTTAAGCCTTTATGGCATGATGTATGGCAGAAGTATACTGGCAAGTTGGAACGTACCTATGTGCGCATTAGGAACAGGGAGGATGATCTAAGATGGACTCCTAGCCCATCTGGTAAAGACACTCCCAAGTTTGTCTATGCTTTCCTGATGGCCAAAAAGGGATGGGAAGCTCCTGCTTGGTGGGATAAACGGCTTTGGGAATTGAAATGTCAGGTAAAAATTTGGATGTTTTTCTGGTGTATTCTCAACAATAAAGTTCCTACATGGGATAATATGCTAAAACGGAAGAAGTTCGGGCCAAGGAGTTGCTCTCTTTGCAAACAAGATTCGGAAACAGTCCTTCACTTGTTCATCGACTGCCATTTCTGTAGAGCGGTCTAGGGAGAAGCATGTCCATTTTTGGAAAATTCCAAAGATGGGAAGGAAGATCGGTGGTGGATGCTTGGGAGGTGTGGTGGTAGGAGAGTTTAGAGGAAAATTGGAAGGCTTTGCCTTTTCTTATTTCGTGGGGGAATTGGCTGGCAAGGAACTGGGTTATTTTTAAGGAACAAGAGACTTAGATACAGAGTATAGTTGCGGAAAGTATGGCCATTCTTGCCCAAATGATCGAACCAAAATCAGCTCCTCTTGCGAGGGTGGTTATCCAGGAAGAAATCAGAGGAAATATGCCTTGGGCCTATTTTGATGGTGCGTCAAGTAATGAGGACAAATGTGGGGTTGGAATAGTGATCCATCTCAACTCGGATAGTCGAAAAGAAGCCTCGGTGGGCTTGGGGGTTGGGACAAACAATTTTGCTGAACTTAAATCCCTGCATCTGCTTCTGTGTTAGCTGATTTAGTTGGGCATTCGATTTGTCTAGATTTTTGGGGATTCTTTGAACATTTTCAAGTGGTTCAATAAATATTTCATGTGCCAAAGTTATCTATTAATTCCTATCCTAGAAGAAATTTTGATTCTAAAAAAATCTTTTACTTACATCTATGTCTGTCACATTTATAGGGAGCGGAATGTTGTAGTGGACCTCCTTTCTAAATATGGCCTACAACAAGTTCTGGGCAGTTGGAAAATAAAAGAAACAGATGTAGAGGGTCTGGTTGAGATGGACCGAGCCCCTTATCTTTGATTTTCTTTTGATTTCTGGAGAGTATATAGTTTTACACTGTCTATATAGACCATGGTATCTATCATCATGTTGTTTTTTCTACTTTCTTTAAAAAACATAACTTTATAACAGACTTATTATATGGTTTTTGGCTGGCTACGGGATCTGTTTGAGCTCATTTCCTCATAAGAGGGAGCTTGGGTGCCGCTGAAAGGCGATTATGTGTCTTGGTTCACACTGTGGGGTGTTTTCCTCCTTTGAGGAGCCCTGGTATGGTTTCTGGTGTGGCTAAGCATAGACTGATTGCTCTTGTGAGCAAGCTTCAGGCAGAGATCTGGTATTTCTGCATACTTTTTTTAGTTTTGGCTGTGATAGAAGCAACTGTATGGATCTGTTTTCAGTGCTTCTTAGCGAGGCACAAACAAATAGAATGCATTAGCATGTACTTTGTAAAAATTTTATGTTTAATGAAAAAAAATTTGGTTGGGGGAGTGGAAAGCCGCCATCATGCGTAAGCATGACTCGACTACCGCCATCAACTTGAAGAACTAGAAGGCCACCATCGCTCGACCAAAAGGAGAGGAAGGATTGATGTTTCACCAGGATTACCAGCTTCCTCATTATGGCTTATGAGAAAAAGCTATGATCATGAAATAAAATACACACCATGTAATATCAATAATAGTATGTTTACATGACATCTATCAAGTCTAGATAAATGTTTTTAGGGTTAATCACATCATTAAGATTTAGTCACAAAAGTCTTCTAACATCTATCAAGTCTATAGGAAGTAATAAAAATACTAAAAAATAAATTACTATTATTATTATTATACTTTCAATTATTTTATCTCTATATAATATTAATGTAAAATTAAAATATTTTATTTATAATTCATATATATAGAAATTAATATAAATATTAATTTTATTATTTATTTCTGTATAAATATTAATTTTATCATTTTTAAATATAGAAAATATTTAACTCACACTGAACTGAATTGTAGAGCACCTTTTTAATATACAAATTTATAATAATAATCACTAATAAATTAATCTATAAAATATAGATATCTCAAATTAGATCTCAACTTACGTTCCAAAGAAAATCATTTTTATACCAAATTCTTTCCTTAAAAAATGCTTGTACTCTGCGTTTTATTTCCCCATCCAACAAGAGGGGCACTTATTATTGAAGTGTCTATTCAAATTTACGATGGGGCAGTGAGATGGAGTGTGCATGGCAGTGTAGCATGTCGTGCTGTCTCCGATATGGAAGAATACCGTGATCCACAAGTGAGAGCGAAAGGAAAGAAAAAGCAACCCTGGAATTGCCATTGGAAGCTGCCGTGCACAGAAAATAAGGGAGAATGCGATTCCATCTCGTCTTCAGTGTCGTACAATTTAGAAGCCTGTGTCGTCTTTTTGTTGGAGTGTTGACTATGGGTCAGTGAGTTTGTAAGAAGTTTATGCGAAAAAAAAAAAAAAAAATACAATTCAAATTTATTTTTATCAAATACTAAGAGGAAAAAATCTTTGAAGGAAATTTTTTTTCTCAATTTTTTGTTACATGTTGAAGAATTTTATCCTAAGTCATCAACAAAACTTTTGCATGGTTTCTACTAAAAATAAAATGTAAAATGCAAACAACACCTAATAAAAAGAAAATGTAAAATGTAAAAAAAGCAAACAACACCTAATTGTCAAAGATGGTGGGACTAATCCATCCAACTCAAAGTATGTTCCCATGTAAAAGTAATTTGAAACTACATGGTGTACTGGTGTAATAGGTGGGTTGAATTTAGACAATCTATTAAGTACATTGAATATGAACACTAGCATGGACTTATCTAAACCTGAGTCAAACATGTACTTTAACATTGCGAAGATCCGAGATGTATAGACTAGAATCATGAGAACAAAAAACATATTAACCTTTAGGCGCATATAAAAAGGAGTTAAAATGGGTTTATACTTTAATTCATAGCAGCCTTGGAAGAAAAGCCAATTAGTTCTTGCAAAAAATTATATTTTTTCCACAGCAATAACAAACTGTTAATTTTTCACAAGGAGATTAAGATCTTGCACTATGTGAAGATAACGGCAACTTCTCCCAGGTAAACACTGACAGTTGATAGGGCAATGTCTTTGCACAGAGAAGGCAGCTACATTTAAGAGGTTAGGCGGCTTAGGTAGATGTGTCTACATTTACAAGGTATGTCTCGGACATTGAAACTCAAAATATAAAACCATGATAGGGATCATATCAGAGCAGGATATAGGCAGGACTCTGAAAATTCTGGTTTAGATGAGTTTTTTTTTGAGAAATTCTGATTTGGATGGGTATGTCTTAAATTCTGATTTAAATGCATCTATGCTAATTTAAAATCTGTACATAAACAATGAGATTTCAACCCCAATTATGTTAAAAAAAAAAAAAAATTACTGCAACCAAAATAACTTAGTTGATAGACAATAGATCCTCTTATCTTGAGTATCAAGAATTCCCTTGAATGAGCCCGGGACCTCCATATCCCCTTAGCCCTCGTCGTTACAACTGGTCAATGTAAAAATATTTCTATTGTTGTTGCTGCTAATTTACCCTATTGACGTGGACGAGAAGGAATATGCGGAGTCCCCGTCATTTCAATTCAATGCACAAAATTTTCCATCTGGGCTCCCTGTTCATCATTATCTACTTCGTTTCCGTGGGGAATGACCCTATTCCGTCCAGCTCCACCATTCGGTAACCTAAAGAGTGGAACGACTTTAAGCTGTCTTCAAAATAATTGCCAGAAAACTAACGGCATCACAGAACGACTTTAAGTTGTCTTCAAAATAACTACCAGAAAGCCGACGCTTGAAAGGACTGGCAGCCCTTAACAGGGCATTCTATAATTTTATTTAAATTTTTTTACACCAGTGGAAATCAAAATCTCCATATTTTCTTAACACCTAAATTTAGTTTAGCACTTGTATGACGTGTAAAGGCTTTGTGAAGGGTTATGACTGGTTCAATTTTGAGCCTTGTTGGGATGGTAATTTATAATAATAATTTTGGATTTTGTTATTATAGATAAATGATTATGTTAATTTTTATATTAATTAAATAATGAGTGCAGTTATATAATTTAAATGGTTGGTAAAAGTATATAAACATCAATTTACGATAAATATTAAAATATTTATTTCATATTTATAATACATTTCATATAATTTCCATTCATATAATTTCCAAGGAATAGTTCAGTTAATCGAGTTCTCATTGTCAAATATTTCTCTAGTTGAGAGGTTACAGGTCAAATCTTCGATGTCTTTGGAATTAGTTGCCAAGTATTTCTCTAGTTGAGAGGTTACGGGGTCAAATCTTCGATGTCTTTGGAATTATGCCATGCTAGTTAGTGAGAGTCTAATCTAGTAGTGAACCACCTTTAAAAAAGAAATTTACATCTCATATGTGCCTAAACTAAAAATCATAAGAATTAATTAATAATTTCAATGTTTATTTTAAATTATTATTTATAAAAATAATAATATATAAGTTAAATATATATACATTTTAAAAATGTAATTATGCCTTAAGGCATTTTTGTTTGAAAATAACTCGTGTCATGTTTGAGCCATTGGATCAAATGTTAGATGATTGAAACATTTTAGGCCATTAGATCCACAGGTAAATAGTTTTATATATGTTTTTTATAATGTTATTTTTTTTATAATGTAAAATAATAATCAACTATAAAAACAACCCATGGTATTGACCCATGGTATTCATGTGGAATGTAGCTTATTTAAAGGTGAAATTAAGATAAGTATTTAGGTTTTGGTGACTTTTAAGTTAAAACGATGTTATTAAAAATTTTTTATAATTAAATAAAATTTATATCATAAAATTAAACTCCACAAAAACTAATTAATTTAAATTGCATGGATAAAAAACACTATAAAAAGGGAGAATAACTATTTATGTATTTAAATATTACATTTTTGTGTCACAATGATCTCCAACAAAGTACGATAGAAATGTTGTTATTAAAATAATAGTAAACTGTAAAAACAACCTATGGTATTGACCCATGGTATTGATGTGGAATGTAGTTTATTTAAAGGGGAAATTAAGATAAGTATTTAGGTTTTAGTGACTTTTAAGTTAAAACAATGTTACTAAAAATTTGTTAGATTTAAATAAAATTTATATCATAAAATTAAACTCCACACAAACTAATTAATTTAAATTGCATGGATAAAAAACACTATAAAAAAGGAAAATAACTATTTATGTATATAAATACTACATTTTTGTTGTCCAATGCTCTCCAACAAAGTATGGTAGAAATGTTGTTATGCCATGTTTAACATTTTGACTATGTCAAATTACACAAAAATAAAAATAAAAGTAAATTAAATAAAAAGATTGACATAATGTAATGAACACTTTAACTAGGTCAAAATACAATTAAAAAATAAAAATAACAATAAACCATAAAAACAGCCCATGGGTCAATGATCCATGGTATTCATGGGGAATGTAGTTTATTTAAAGGGGGGAATTAAGATGGCCTAGATCAATATCAAGAGCCAAGAGAGATCAAATGGCTTGATATGAAAAGCTCTTTTAGAGTGAAAGGAGAATTGATCCATCTCATAAATAGTATAGATCTAAACTAATTATTTAATAAAAGTATTTTTAAATGTTCATAACCATTATTCTTTATATCCAAGGTTTCAATGAATCACATACATAGTGATGGACCTCATGGGAATTTTAGTGCACATAAGAAACACCACCTAAAAATTCTATACTCTTGATCAATTTAGAAGAACCTAAGTTTTCTAGATTGGATGTCCTTAAGGTGGGTGGTATAAGAAAAGAGGAAGGGTCCCTAGCTATGCTTAAAAAGGGTAAGGAATTTAGATACTCTATCCTTCCACCAAAGCAATAAAGTGAGACTTGTAGATTATAATTTTAAAAAATTGACACTATATGATTAAGAATAAGTTACAAATATAAGTAACAAGAGGAATACCACCGAGGGCCTTGGTAATTAATGTTATTCTTTGTACTACTTTTATTTAGAATAGTTTTATATTTAAAATAGTAATTTATATTTGTATTTTTTTGAATGAATATTTTTAAATGTGTAATTGAGTAAAATATATTAAATTGATATTCTATTTTTTAAGATATTTATTTAAACAATTCAAATTATGGTGAGTTTTGTTTTATTAAGCTTTACTCTATATGTGCAGAGAATGAATCTATCTCAAGTCCCAAACAAGATTCTTCTTTCTCTTCTTATTCTAGCTTGCACCTTGACACTCTTTCTCTCCTCCTCCTTGCACAAATTTAAATAATAATAAACTATAAAAACAACCCATGGTATTCATGTGGAATGTAGTTTATTTAAAGGGGAAATTAAGGTAAGTATTTAGGTTTTAGTGACTTTTAAGTTAAAACAATGTTATTAAAAATTTGTTAGAATTAAATAAAATTTATATCATAAAATTAAACTCCACACAAACTAATTAATTTAAATTGCATGGATAAAAAACACTATAAAAAAGGAAAATAACTATTTATATATATAAGTATTACATTTTTGTTGCCTAATGCTCTACAACAAAGTATGATAGAAATGTTGTTATGCCATGTTTAATATTTTGACTATGTCAAATTACACAAAAATAAAAATAATAATAAACTATAAAAACGACCCATGGGTCAATGACCCATGGTATTCATGGGGAATGTAGTTTATTTAAAGGCAGGAATTAAGATGGCCTAGATCAATCTCAATAGCCAAGAGAGATCAAATGTCTTGATATGCAAAGCTATTTTAGAGTGAAAAGAGAATTGATCCATGTCATAAATAGTATAGATCTAAAATAATAATTAGTAAAATTATTTTTAAATGTTTATAACCATTATTATTTATATCCAAGGTTGCAATGAATCACATACATAGTGATGGACCTCATGGGAATTTTAGTGCGCATAAAACACCACCCTAAAAATTATATACTCTTGATCAATTTAGAATAACCTAAGATTTCTAGATTGGATGTCGAGGTGGGTGGTATAGTAATTGAGGATGCTTCTTAAAGGGTAAGGGAATTTAGATACTCTATCCTTCCACCAAAGCTATAAATAGTGAGACTTGTAGATTATAGTTTTAATAAACTGACACTATGTGATTAAGAATAAGTTACAAACATAATTAATAAGAGGAATGTACACGAGGACCATGGTAATTAATGTTATTCTTTGTACTATTTTTATTTTGAATATTTTTATTTAAAATAGTAATTTGTATTTGTATTTTTTTAAATGAATATTCTTAAATGTGTAATTGAGTAAAATGTATTAAATTGATATTCTAATTTTTAAGATATTTATTTCAAAAATTCAAAGTATGGTGAGTCTTGTTTTATTAAGCTTTACTCTAGATGTGCAGAGAATGAATCTATTTCAAGTCCCAAACAAGATTCTTCTTTATCTTCTTATTCTAGCTTGCACCTTGACACTCCTCCTCTCCTCCTCCTTGCACAAATTTAAACTATGAGGCAGAAGGTAGTTGTTGCATATAGGAGCAGTTAGATATGATAAGAAAAATGTGATACTCTATTGTAATTTTCTCTACAAATGTGATGGCAAGTATGCCCTAAATGTTGACAATTTCATGGTTAATGTAGTATAAGTTACATGAAAATTTACATTAGTGAATACAATATCAAGAAATCTATGCCTAGTATCCAACACCATAGCACAAGACATGTTCACCAATTCAACAGTTGCTTCCAGATCTCTCTCAGTGCTAGAGTTGTTTTCTCAATAAACTTGTTTGTTCTGCTCTTGATGAAAGCCACCGTTGTTTTGATATTGTGTTATAATTTTCTCTACAAATGTGTCAGAGTTTTTTCACAATAAACATGTTTTTATTGCTCTTAAGTGATGAAATCCATCGTTGATGCATATAGCAGCATTTAGCTTTGATAAGAAAAGTTTGATACTGTGTTATAATTTTCTCTACAAATGTGATGGAAAGCCTGCCATGAACTTTGTAAATTTCATTGTTAATGTAATATAAGCTAAATACAAGTTCATTTCTTCTACACAATATCAAGAAAGCTATGTTGAGTAGCCAACACAAGAGAACAAGACGTGTTCGCCAATTCCATAAATGCTACCGAATCTCTCTAGGTGTTGGAGTTATTTTCTCAATAGCCTTATTTTTACTTCTCTTGAAGTGATGAAAGCCACCTCTCCATACCTTTTTTCTATCTTCACAAAGAAAAAAAGAAACCAAATTATGAGTTTACTGTTTTGAATCAAGAAGAGGCTTCATAGTTTAAGAACTATATCTTAGATCTGAGCACATGATTCTATTAAAATTTATGAGACAAATTCAATTTTTACAACTTGTATGTTTTAATAGAAACAAATTCAATTTTTACAACTTGAATGTTTTAATAGAAACAAATTCAATTTTTACAACTTGTATGTTTAAATATGTGATTTAGACACTTGATTATTATTGTGAAAGAAATTTGAGTATATCATTAAGGACTATTAATAGCTCATGTAGTAATTGCATTACTTATAACTGAATTCAATATCCTTTCTTGTTGATACATACCACCTAATCCATGAAAAACTGTAACCATGTCAGCAATGATATATGCTAATCATTTCAGTGTAGTAGTTGCATTACTTATAACAGAATTCAATATCCTTTCTTGCTGATACATACCACCTAATCCATGAAAAACTATAACCATGTCTGCAATGATATATGCTAATCATTTTAGTTTTATGTTAATGCCAATAGGCATGAAGATGCTTCTAATTTTCAATGAAGTAGTCTTCAAAAGTTAGTAGCTCTATTTTAATTACATAAATGCAATGAAAACTATCTCATAGTATTTAATTCAGTTGTTTTATTTGGATGTGTTGCAAGCTGACATATTGTGCCAAGAAGTTTGCTATATATTTTCAGTTTAGTATCTTTTCAATCAAGAAGAGGCTTAGGAGTTTAAGAACTATATCATTCTGGTTGATAACTCTTATCATTAATATCTTTGAAACCTCCATGATGTGCTTCCATGGAAGCAAAATTTTCCTTTCATTCCTTCACGATGGCTCCTTCTTTGCAACATCTTATTTCTTTTAGGCTACTTTTTCCTATTCTATTGCCTTAAGGCGTTACTTTTGCAACATGTGGTGCAATTGCTAGTTATGCCTATAAAATTTTTATTGTGAGAGTTGTTGTTCGAGACATTTTTCAGATTCGTTGTCTTCAACACAATCTTGAACACTTGTCCCACGATCCATTGACCAATCCCCGTTGATCCTTTCACATGCAGAATGTTTTTGTGCAACTGTCATGCTTCCTCAAGTTCTTGTCCATGCTTCTATGATGGCTCTTCCCATAAAAGCTTCAGCTTCAAAATGGGCAGATGATGCTCATCTATTTTTAAAAGAATGCGCAGATGCAGGAAATCGGGAGGCATGTTACACACTTGGCCTGATTCACTTCTATTACCTCTTGAACAGGGCTTCAGGTGTGGCCTTGATGGCAGAGAATGCAATTTCATCGCATCCATTTGCTCTCCATTCTTTGGTTGCTATACAGTTCAATGGTAGTGGAGGATCAAGATTTGCATGGAGGAGTAGTTCTATGTGCGAAAGCAGCAACTTTTGGTCACGTGGATGCGATGCCAGAACTTGGCCATTGCTTGCAGGATGACTATGGAGTGAAGAAGAATGTTGCAGAGGGAAGGAAATGTCTTCTAGAACCTAATGCAAGAGAGGCTGAGGTTGTTAGAGAACCATCTATGCAGGTTTCTATTGATGCCAAGCGACAGTCTCGAATAATATGCAATGGAGCTTATGCCCATCTAGACTTGCAAAGTCTGTCTCTGCTAAATGCATCGGGTGGTTCTTTGGTGCAGGGCCATGCTTCTGTTAGTGACTCTCTGGTGCAGGGCCATGCTTCTCCGAGGTGGAGATTTGGGCAACAAGATTCTTGTATCTTCATTACTCTGAGGTGGGGATTTGGGCAACCAGAGTCTTGTATCTGCATTGCTTCGAGGTGGAGATTTGGGAAACATGGTCCCTGTGTTCTCATCTGCTTCAAATGTTGGGTTCTCATGAAAAATCAACATACCCACTTTACTCGTTGAATATATATTTTCCTGGATTATATATTTCAAAGAATATGAAATCCGATAATAGGTCGCATATACCCTTAATGAAAAGCCTCTGCACTCTGAACACTACCAAGAAAAACTCTGTATTCCAAACAAAAAAGGCCAATCTATTAGAAAAATGCCATATCAAATCAGTGTTCTTGAATGTGGTCGCTCCATTAGTTGTCCCATATAGAGACCTCTAAAATCTATTGACACCATTGCTAATTGCAATAGCATTGGCAATAGATTTAACACAACAGATGCACTAGACACACAATTTTCCACAAAAAGGAAATATCGTCAATTGTAGGGAAAACAGAACCATCTAGAACTGCAAAGTCTATCTCTGCTAAATAATTTGGATGGTTCTCTAGTGCAGGGCCATGCTTCTGTTAGTGACCAGTACTTTGTGCAAAACGCTGCCTTCAAAAATTTATTTGGCTAATGCATTTCTTGTGGATTGGTTTGTTGCACATCCACCAGAGATAGGTTTAAAGCTATGTTCTCATTCAAAATGTGGGCAAACAGAAACCCGAAGACATGAATTCAGAAGGTGATCTGCATGTGCTTCTGCAAACTATTGCTCACGTGCTTGTCAAGCTATGGAATGGAAACTCTATCGCAGACATCACTGTGCACCAGTGGCAGATTGGGAGGAACATAAAGAAATTGATAAAGACAAAGAGGATAATATTGACGATCACATCCTTGTAGATAAATTTGACAAATCTTAGGGGCTATATACTCCGCATGTTTCTCTTTTAAGAAAACTTGATTGTGTAGCAACTACTTTAGTTTTTGGGGCCATGTTTTGATGTGAAGAAAAGCACCTGGTTATCATTGTTTGTGTACATTTCATACAATATATGAGAGTAGAACACCATATTTGATATCTTTAGTATCATTTCTCTTGATACATGCACTTGGGAGCCATATCATCATTCTTTGTTCTCCAGGTCTGAAAATTTTGAGATACAGTTAGCTTCAATGTTGGTCATCAAAGTCTTGTGTTCTGGTGCTTTTTGTTTGCAAAAATGTGAGGATTTTATATGCCTATGAGTGGAGATGCAAAATTATTGGCATTGTGCTTGAATTTATGCAATTTTGACAGTCATAGATTATCAAATCAGGCCAAGTGAATCTGTTGGTATTCCATTTATATGCGCATGAATGGAATTGTATTTTTTATAATAATAAAAAGATTAGTTGAAAGAGAAATGGATTCTGGCAAAGGAATGTGATTTTGAGAAAATGTGAATTACTAAGTGCATTTATTTTTTTGGCATAATGTGAATTACTGATTATGCAGGTCAGTACTTCAGATGTCTCTGGTTCCTGTTGGAGGAGGTTATGCAAACCCACCTGCGGCTCGATATGCCGGAACACAGAGTTACGGAGCTATTGTTCCACATCCTGGTGGGTATGGTGTCTCTAATGACTATTCGCCTCCTAATCCGCCTCCAAATAGTTATGGTGCATCTGTAAATTACAGTGTAGAAGGAGGCGCTGGTAGAGGTGTGGGACCGTTAGGATATGATAATTACAGGGTAGAAACACTTGATGGATAACCAAATTCAAAGAGGCAATATTGGTAGAAATGACTCAAGAAAAAGTGACCAGTAGTTATGGTGCCCTGCCTGAGACAGTAAAACAATGTGACGGGAGAAAATTGTGCTAATTTTCAAATTTACATCTCCAATTTTTCTCTGGACGTGACTTCCGACTAAATCAGAAATCTATTTGGAGGAATTGGCCAGGTTGGGAAAAAAAATAGAAGCGTGGTTATAAAAACAAGTGGCCTTGGAACATTTATATATACACAAGTGAAGCGGGTAACAACAAAGTGGATGTTGTTTTTTATTTATGAAGATCCATCTGGTTTTTATAATGACTATGTTAAGGCTCTCGGCAATCCGCCTTTTAAGTCGCCAAAGCTTGGCTTAAGGCTTTGTCTATTCCAATTTCTGTTGACGACTAGCGTGGGATTTGTTTCATTCATTTTGATGGTTAAATTATTTTTTAAGGTTTAAAATAAGTTTTTAAGTTCTCAAATAAGTTGGAGTGAGGATATCATTTTTTCTTTTCCTTGAAATTTAAATAGGCATCAACTTTTCAAAATTTCCATGTTTTGTTTGAAAATATATTGGTGTCTTTTTCAATCTATCTAGTTCTCCAAGCTTTATTTTCTAAACTTTGAAACAAGAATGGGAGCATCATAATCCACTTGTTACCTATCCAAAATCTCAGTGTGATAAAAAGACTCATGGATTCCTTAAATTACAGCAGAGAAGAACACCAATTCAGGATGTTGTTTAGATAAAATGGTAGAATATCACAATGATGTCTCCTCAAAGATCACTTTTGGTTTAGGTATGAGTTTGCTAATAGAAAATTGATTTATTGCAGATTCTATAATACACTTTTATCCCACTTGGAAAGCTATACTTTACCAATACTTTAGCCTCTTGATTTTTTATGCCTTCCACATCTACATCCTTGTTTCCTGCAGTGCTACCTCAGGGTTACTCTATATTCATCTACACTTCCATCGACATGTCTTTACACCCTATTGGTGCAAATGCTAGTAATATTCTTAAGGATGGAGATTCAACCTTACTTTACTACCAAAACTCTTAACTTGTAAATAGTTTATGTTATAATACCTTGACTTCTCAATATCACACCATATGCCCAATATGACATGGTTTGATATGACCTTTTTTCTAATTGATTAGTTTAAGATAAACTAATTAAAAGACCATAACTAATTTGGAGAAAAATCTTAAACTTTGATCTGTGAATATTATTATGGATAAATAAATCTCTATTATCCACCTAATAGTTATTGATAATCAGATTAAATTTATGGAAAGGTTATTATAGAATAGAAAAATATAAAACATAATTAATAAAAAAGAGCCAAGTGATGGCACGTCATTGCTTATTTGTATTTGTATACATGATTCGTGTGCATTTAGTTTTTAGTTTATCTAGTTATAATGTTCACAAACTATTCCATTTCAATTTCTAATTTCAAAATATTAAAACTTAATTTCTAGGTGTAATTATGTATATTATTCTTAATTAAAAAAAAAACTTGACCTTTGCAAAAATTACTTTTACATATTTTTTTTCGCAAAATGGCATTTGTGTCCTTGTTTTTTTAATTTGAATAGGGGACAACATTTTTGTTTGTTTGCATACTAATACTTACAATTATTAATTTGATAGAAATTTTATTTCTTAAAACAAATGAGTAAACAATTTGAGTTGTTTTACATGTTTTTCACTTTGCATCAAATCAACTAACAAGAACAGATAGTAGAAAATGGTTTTAATTGATTATTAGTGTTCATGAGTTTTAGTAATATTTGGAGTAACACTCCCGGATGCAGGTGATTCTTAGAAATGCATGGTCGTCCCTCCGCAAGGCACATGTCATAGCCACATGGTTGCGCATGGCCCAAGCGCGGGGTCTTAAATTCGACAACTACTCCTTCGGTGCCTGCATTAACCCACCTACTCCGGGCATTAACACCCGTCCTTGCTGCTTCGACTTGCGTTATTTCATGGCTCCCTACAACGACATTCTCGTTGCCTCATCTTGTCGCCTATCTGTTCAGATTGTTGGGCTTTGCACGAAGCACTCCAGCTCTCATTTCTCGCCTCCTCTGTAGCTTGAGGCCTCCTGCCACTTCTCTTCATGCAAGCTCGTCTCCTACCTCGCTTCACTTGAGCTCTCATGTGATGCGATGCCTCGTCGCCATAGGACGCATTTTCACAAGGACCGAGGTCGAGGCCAATCCTCCCGTCCTCCCATCTCCCTCTGCGATGAGAGCCATTCCCCCCTTTGTGAAGTTTGACCTGCTAAATTCACGCTCAATTTGGACACCACTAAAGCCATGTACCATCATAGTGTCTCAGCCACCATTTCTCTGCGTCTTCCAGAGGTCTCGTTCAGCTCCGTTGGTTCTGGTTCACGGAAACGCCTGCGAAAATCCACCATTTCTTAGTCCCACCTCCAACACTCCCAAAAATCGGTGGCCCTGCCAACTAAAGTTTCAATGTACTCTTCGGGAAGCGACAATGGGGATAGCTTAACAGAAGAAGAAGATAATGTGGTTGTTGGTGCGAGATCTGCCTCTATGCCAGAGCTAAAAATGCAGTTGTCGAAGAAGGCAGAGGACTCCTCAGAAGGTTATGGTTGCTTCATTTTTGAAGAGCCACCTCGTGAAGACCTGAAGCACGACTCGTCGTGGAATAATTAGAAATAAGAGGTCTCCTACTTCTATTAGCTTTTACTCCATTGTTTCTTATGTTTTACATGTACACGCACAGTTTTACAAACTTTTGGACAATCATGGTTCATGTTGGTTTCCCCATTTGGGGCAATAACTTTTGGATTGGTTTCCCCAACTGGAGCAATCTTTATTTTGTGTTTTTGAACTCTGTCTTGGCCGAAATTGGCTAGCATAAGCAATTCCGGCGGGAACGTTTCAATTCGTAATTCATATGTATTATATAATAGAATTAATCTTAGAAAATAAAATTATTTGGAGTAACACAAAAAAGGACCCTTAGTCTAACGGCATGGATTGTGGAGCTAGGAATGAAGAAATCATGATAAGGATGATATAGTTTATTCCATAAATAAGAGACTTGACCCTGACGGTAGGCATTAAAGTTTGAATGGTCCATAGGGTAAAGGACATGCTTCCTAAAATTTAGTGGTCTGAGGAAAATATTTAGCCCCATGTTTATTTGAGATAATATAGCAAATGGGAACATAATTTATGGAGTAATTGCAAGATCAAGAATCCAGTAATAATGGAGGGACGGGGAATAACCTCATGACTTTGAGTTCTCTAGTCACATTTGTATTCATAGCTAAATACTTGACAGAATTTAATACAAGAACATAGTAATTCACATAGTACATTTTCATGAAATGTGCAATTATTTGGTCAACTCCTTCCGCTAGCTTTACGTATAATAACTCTTTTATTGGAACTCTAAGCACACCCAGTTTGGAAGCGAGGCTCAACATGGAATTTGTTGTCACTTTGCACTTGATCTTATAGGCATAATTTTTTTCATTGATATAATAACAGGCATATATTACAAGAAACAATAGCGCAACAAAAACTAGTGAAATTTAGTTTCTTGAGGAAACATGTACAATAGTACTCATAAGAATACTAACTTTATTGTGCCATAAACAATCATAAACATTTTAACAAGAAATAGATGATACTGCTATATTATAAGCATTACCAATATTAATAGGGATCAAGGTGCAACTATGACTACAAGAATTGATTTTCTTTTATCCAATATATATTATTATGAATTGTTAACAAGCGACAAAAATCATCTCGTAACAAGTTATTATGTGGTCAATCAAAGTTCCATTTATATATATATATTTTTTGCTATGGTTGTATATCACTTATAATAGAGCTCTCGGTTATCGTTGTGGTTATGATTATGCATGGGTAGATGTGTCCTATGCTTGTATAAAAAAATAAATAATTTAATATAGTAATAAATAGTAATTATAGAGTTTTTGAAGTTTAGACTGAAGAAGAGTCTTATAACATTTTTTCCTAAATGCTCAATAATATCATAAATAATTCAATAAGTGAAGTTAAGAACCTCAAGAATCTATTTTCCAAAATAAGATCTATTAGAAAAATTGGGTTCTAAGACCCTTTATATTAATGCACAAATTTATAACAGAGACACTTTGTTTGATAGACTCAGTCAAGGAGTAGATCGAGATATATGTTTACAAAAATATTGTCCTGAGAGGATAGCAGTATGGGAAATGCGAAGCGAATGTTTCAGGTCTGATTATGTCTTATTGTAAAACATGCATATGCTTTAGCCTTTATTGTGCACGAATCTCCATTCTCGCCACAGGGACCTTGGAAATATGGGTCATAAGCCCCTGTCAATAGCCAAATTCCTTGGCTACTCATGAGAAATATTGAGAAGATGTTGAGAGAGTTTGTGAGCATCCTTGAATAGTTGTTGTGTGGCATCGATGTGCATACCCGCTGTGAGGTGGTGTCATGCTTCTGTCATATAAGATTTGTAGAAGTGCCTATGTCATAATGATGAATTCACTATCTGAAGGCAAAGAAGTGCAAGGGGATAATAAATTCCTCAATGTAACTATCACCCAATATCAGAAGGGGTAACACCATGGAACTTATTAGTATGTCTTCTACAGAGTGGCGAGGTGCTCGTTTAGATCCAAAAGCAAAATGAATCCATAAGACCAAGTCGCAATCGAGAGAATTAGCTGGAATTAGTTCATGCAGCAGAACACTTGGTCTTTGGGGAGAATGAAAAAATGTCAAATAAAGGCTTTGTGTGCTGAAAATTCAAATATCAATGACGTGGTCATCCTTGAATAATAAGAAAGGATGTTCACTATGGAGCAAAGGGGTAGAATGTTGAATTTATAGAAAGAATTAGATAAGGTTTATCATGTTGCAGTTAGAACCATGGGAGGGAAAAATTTTGATTGGCGTAGTGGGATTCTCCTGTTGTACGGTTAGAAATTGGAGATGAGATGTCTGCAAGGTTCAAGAAACAAGGTGGGTAACAGAGAGTTGGGGGCATGGTGTAATAGTTGCATAATAGAATAAGAAAAGTGTTGGCGAAAGACACTTAGTGCAATGTCATGGGGTCGGACACTTTGTGTTTGTAGTCACCCCGTGTTGGTAGTCACATGATCGAAAGATCGTGTAATTGGGAGGTTATAATTTTTTTTTTACAAAATGTTTTTGAATCTCATCTCCGACTTACTTCTTGAAAAAAGAAACAAAAAAATTGTTTAGGGCTTTTGTTTTTGTAAAAAAAAATATTCACAAAAGAAATAAATCCTTCTTGCACACTTGATAACAGGAATTAAAATTATTTTGTGAATTTTTCGAATTATGTTTCATGTCAAAAAATTGCAGAACAAATATATAAAGAAGGATAAATTTTCAGTAACTAATTCTCAAAGCGTGAAAACTACAAAATTGTTGTCTAGAATGTGTGCTATATTTTTTATTTACTTTTATTTTTTCAATCGCAGTCAAGAGGTCGGACAATCAGATTTTTTTAATTTTATAATTCATTCATTCTATGGCAGCCCTGACTATAACATAGTGGGGTGGTTTCATTATGTTGGGTACTTTAATAGTCGACAATGTTGAGGTCGAGAGGTCGAGTAGTTTGAGTCGTGAATGTTGAGGTCGGGAGGTCGGCTAAGTTGAAAGTTGGGAAATGGTGAGGTCGGGAAGTCAGGTCGATTATTTATAATAAAAAATGTAGTGACTATGCGTTGTAATTCGGGTGGTCGAAGGGTCGGGTAGTTGGAAAGTACAGGAGGGGATTTTTTTTTTTTTTTAATTGGGTCGATCAAATAGTCAAGAGGTCAGACATTCAACTATTTTTTTTTAATGATTGATTGATTGTATTGCGACCTCGACTATAGCATAGTCAGTTGGTTTCATTAGGTCGATTAGTTTAACCGTTAAGAATGTTGAGGTTGGTATATTGGGTTGATTATTTATAAAAAAAATCATAGTTACTCCATGTTGTTAGTCAAGTGGTTGGGAGGTTGAGTAGTCGTAAGGTTCTATTCATTTTTAACAAAATGTTTCTAGATCCGACTTCTACTTAATTTTGAAAAAAGGAAAATATTGTTTAAGGGTTTTGTTTTTTATTTGTTTCATGATGTACAAAAGAAAAAAAAGGCCTCTTGCAAATTTGATGGCAGTGATACAAATTATTATGTGAATTCTTAAATTATATGTTTCATACCAAAAAATCACAAAAAAAAAACACATAAATGAGGCTAGATTTTTAGTAGCTTATTCTGAGAGCACAAAGAGTAAAAGATTGCTGACGGGATTGCAATCTTTTTTTCCCGAGGTAATAATGCAGTCGCGAGGTCCAACAGTCAAGTGTTTTTTGTTTTGTTTTGTGATTTCATTTATTCTATCGCGGCTTGGACTAGACCATAGTCGATTGAAGTCATTGGGTTCGATAGGAAGCAATATTAAGGCCGGGAGGTTGGGAGGATTGTTTATAAAGACAAATCACACTCAGTTTGACCTTCTACTCGTGTGTTTGGAAGGTCTTGTAGTCAGCGAGGCGTATTTTTTTACAAAAAAATTCTGGTTCTGACCTGTGACTTACCTTTTCAAAATTGACAAAATTTGTTTAAGACTTTTATTTTTATTTGTTTTGAGATGCACACAAGAAAAAAAAAAACGTGTTGTAAACATGATAACAAGAATGCAAATTATTCGATGTGTATTTAGATTATAAATTTCATACTGAAAAATTAGAGAACAAAGAAATATATAATACTATATTTGTCATTTCCCAAGAGGTTATGAAAAGATTTTACTGTGTGCACTATGGCAATTATTTTCATGCTTCTAGGGCCAGTTATTGAAAACATAAGTTTGTCTGTTATGCAACACAATAAATTATTTCTAGAATTTCAGTAACTAGTTCTCAAAAGTCAAATTTCATGTTTGTTTGTCTCTACATTTATATCTAGCAACACATTTGCACGGTTTTTCCCTTTGGTATCAATAGGATTAAATTACAAGAGTTCTCTAGTTACAATTGTATTCAGAGTTAAACACTTGAGATAGTTGAATACAAGAACATAGTGTGACAAGAAACACAGATGCTCAATCTATTTTAGATACCTATGCTACAACGACATATTGTAGCATTTATATCACGAAAATGGATTGTTCTATGACAATTTCATTTAAACAAATTTGAGAAAAAAAATCATATATCTTGTCAAGACAAAAAAAATTGAATCTTTTCATAAACTTGGAAACACGTCGCTAAATATACAAAAAATTTCAACTCGACAAGCAATGCACATTTTTTTTGTTTGTCTTTGTACTAAGCTTCTAGAAAAACAATTCTCATGAACTCTTCTCGATCTGGAAAAGAAACATATGTTCTAAAAAGAACTATTTTGTTAGAACACTAACCTAACGACTCTGGGTTGTCTATTTGTAGTTGTATTCAGAGCTAAATACTTGATAGAATAAATACAATAAAATAGTAATTGATAGAGTAGTTTTTAATGAAATGTGCAAGTATTTGGTTAACTCTTTCTACTAGTTTTGTGTATAATGATTATTTTACTGGAACTCTCGGCACACTTAGTATGGAAACGAGGCTCAACAAGCAATTTGCTATCACTCTGTGCTTGATTTTATAGGCATAAATGTTTCCATGGACATAATGACATACATATATTACAAGAAAAAATAGTGCAACAAAAACTAGTGGAATGTATTTTCTTGAGGAAACTTGTACAACAATGCTCAAAAGAATACTAACTTTACTGTGCTATAAACAATCATAAAAATTTTAAGATGAAATATATGACTCTGCTATATTATAAGCAATACCAATGTGAACAGGGATCAAGGTGCAACTATGACTGCAAGAATTGATATGCTTGTATCCAATTTACATTAGGAATTGTTGACAGGTGACAAAAATACTCTTGTAACAAGTTACTATGTGGTCAATAAAAGTTCCATTAATAAAAAAAATTTCTTCATTTGCTATGGTTGTATATCACCTATAGCAAAGGTCCAACTAGTTATCTAAAACTAATACCTACAGTTCAATGCAGACATTGATGGACATGAATATAATATTTTGCAACATAATCAAAATTCCGTATTTGGAAATTCTGTGCCACTCTTGTTACATAGGACAATTGATATTCTAGCTTCAATACCTTAAGTGGTTGGTTCATGTATTTGTCCAAAGAAATTCTCATTTGGACACTTTGACATATTGTCAATTGAGAAAATTTTACTTGAAAAATATTTGCACATCTATGGAAAAAATATCAATGATTGTGATGACTATTTGTTTCAGTCTATTTTTCCACTTGCACGATGTTTTGATATGTGTAATATGAGAAAAACAATTGTACCTGTTATTTTGTAAATGTATCATTTGCAATGACAATATAACTATTAATTTCTTAAAACAATATCTGAATGCTAGAAACATTAAACAAGAGCAATGTAGCAATGATTCACATGCTTATACTATAAACTCGTTATTGTCATATGCATATCGACATATAGAGGAAAAATATTTTGGAATAGAATGCATTTGTGAAATACTTGATCTTAACATATATAGCTACAATATAGAAACAAAAGATGTTTTCTTGAGATCCTATATATCAAACACTTGCTCCAAAGTGTTGTACATTATGCATCTAACAACATTTAGATCAGATGCACATTTAACAAATGATTTAATCAATCAAAATACCAACAATTAAAGAATTTAAATGAGCATAACACCACACATAATATCATGAAACTTAAATTGATAATTGAAATTGACTTCACAAAATTGAACAGATAGGATTTGGCTGGACATTTAAATATAAATTTCAAAAATAATAATAATAATAATAATAATAAATAAACAAAAAATAATAAATAAATAAATAAATTGGGTTTTGATATTATTGAGACAAATTCTTTAGTATTTTGTGGAGTATCTATACATGCATAATTAAATTAAATATAACAATTTATGTATCATAGAGCAAAGTGAGTGTGCCTACATTTTAGTATTGTATTACAATGATCAACTAGCAATAACTAAATTTCTAATTTTTAAAAATTTTATTGTAAAAAATTGTCAATTGCAAAATTGTCATAAGGAATCTTAAACATAATTATCAAGTATTCATTTAGAACCAAACATCATAATCCATAGAGTAAAATCAGAGGCATTTATTAAGGGATCAAAATCATGTACTGACATAAATTCCATAGGCCATCACACACGAGAATTGAAAATGCCATTGAAAATAGATGAAATTTCAAAATCTATTAAAAACACCAAGGCTGTAGCCTTCATTGATTCTATACTCTTTGCACCAATGCATAAAGGTATAAAAATACTAAAATATAATGAAATAAAATAGGTCTTTGAACATGAAAATCAAGAGATTTTCTGAAACTAAATTCTAAATTCTAAACATTTGTATGTTCAATTGATATCTAATAGGAAAGTAGGCATCTTCTCCTCATTTTCAGAGTCCTCGTAATTGATAATAAGGAGAAAGTGAAGTGCATGTACTTGTATATAAGTTGCCCATTATGAATATATGTCGTACAATGCATAGAAATAAATGGAAGGAAACTGATTAATGTTGATTTGGCAGTTGGAAATTAATCCTTGTACATGTTTCTTCTTCTTCTGATATTTGACCTCAAACTTAGCAATAAGCTTGATTTGTTGAAATGGTAGTTGCAAAGATTTTTGGAAACTTTGTTGTCTCCAAATTTTTATGTTTTTTTATTTCTACCTGGTCCTTGGCAACAAGATCTTCTGTAGGTTTTTTTAATTATCCTGGAATTGCTCAGTTAATGAATTGTTATCTAGTAGGTGAAATAATTCTATAAATTTTGTTCATTTCTCCCAAATTGATAAACATTGCTCATATGTCGCTTGTGTGTATGCCCCCATTTCGTTTTTTTCTTTTTCCCTACAACTTAAGGAAAAAACCATCAGTCTTTTATCTCTTTTAGAAACTTTTGGAATTCTACTAGATTGAAATTCGTTTTCTCAGTCAAGAATAGACAGAAACTTGTTTTAATTGATTTGTCTTCCTCTACCAATGAATAATTTTTTTCATTCAAATCTTTAATTTATTGATAAAATCTTGAGATTTTTTCCACTTTTTTTTATAGAAGTTTGATCGATTATTCCTTAAAATCAAACAAATTTGTAAAGCTTGATCTTTGAAAATCTTGAGACTGTGTTGCCTATTGATTCTCATTCAGTTGATATTTGAGAGATTCAATTTCATGTTACAAAGATGTGACAATAATGACAAAATTTTTATTTTCTTTTTCTTTGAATATACGACTTTGATCTTCATGCAATTTTTTCAATTGTTGAGTCTCTTGTGCATGTTTTGCATTTTCTTGTTCCAATTGTTTCTAAAATTTCTTTTGCATGTTTTCTCTTTCTACAAAAAAACCCTGAATTAAAGTAGCAGAATTGCGCTGCTAGTTTTCTTCATTAACAATTCATTTTTCTTCCGTTTTTCCTATTCCATTTAGGATAAATATCCTTTTACTTATATATTATTTATACTAGAGAATTACAATTTTTTTAAAATATATAAATATTTTGAAATAAAATATATAAGTTGCTATTAATTCCAACTATATATAATTTTTTCTCATAATTTATAACATAATACCAATATTTATCCATCTTAACTTGGGATCTACCCAATGTCGAGAGGGATCAAATCTCTCAAAATGAAAATCAATTTTTATATGCAAAAAGTATTTTTTTGAATGCAAAACTTGAGGAAATGTTTGGATTTAAAGATGTGATTACTTTTGGATCTTGATAGATCTAGAGTTAAAATGAATCTATGCTCATATAAAATGACACTTATATATATATATATATATATATATATATATATATATATATATATAAAAGGAACATACTTGTGTTGTAAACACTAATGATGTCATATATATATATATATATATATACAAGGAATATACTTGTGTTGTAAAAACTCATGATGTGATTTATGGGAATTGAACTTGGATCGAATGATTCTATTTCAATATATATATATATATATTCACATGTTTTGCATAATATGTACATAGTTGATATTGAAATATTTTATTTATAATTCACATTCTGCATATCACAATATTAATACAAGATATTCATATTCCTAATTAAATATTTTTTTTAAATGATATATGTTCATATATTTTTTATTAATATTTGTTAAAATGTTGCATATATCAATTTGATATTAAACATTAAAGGAATTAAAAATATCCCTTGTACCTTGAATTAAAAAGAACCTATTAATCCAATAAGATATCTCTCATGCATTAATGTTTTTTGCTATTATTATTTTTAAATGTTATATTTCAACTCCATATTAAGAATGTAATAAATTACAAATATATCTTGCAATAAAAAGTGGAAATATAAAAAATTTAATTAATATTAATAGCAATAAACTTTCTATATAGAATTTATGTAAAATTATGTTATTTAATATGGATATTGAAATATTTTATTTATCGCTAACAATAAAATAATTTTTTTTTTGATATTTTTGTTATAAATATTACATATCAATTGATCATGAAATAAAATAAACATCTTGTAATATCAATAATATTATTTTTACATGACATCTATCAAATCTATATAAAATAGTAAAAATACTAAAAAAATAAATTATTATTATTATTTTACTTTCAATTACTTTATCTTTATATATATATATATATATAAACCATACTTAAATGTAAAACACCTTTTAATATACCAATTTACAATAATAATAATCAGTAATAAATTGAACTATAAAATATACATATCTCAACTTAGACCTCAACTTATATTACGAAGAAAATCATTTTTACACCAAATTCTTTCGTTAAAAAATGCTTTTACACTGCGTTTTATTTTCCCATCCAGCAAGAGGCGCACTTATTATTGAATTGTCCATTCAAGTCTACCTTGGGGCAGTGAGATGGAGTGAGCATGGCAGTGAGCATGGCAGTCCAGCATGCCGTGCTGACTCCGATATGGAAGAATACCGTGATCCACAAGTGAGAGCGAAAGGAAAGAAAAATCAACCATGGAATTGCCATCGGAAGCTGCCCTGCCCAGAAAATAAGGGAGAATGCAATTCGCATCTTGTCTTCAGTGTCGTACATTTTAGAAAATTGTTTGCAGCCTGTCGCGTCTTGTTGTTGGAGTGTTGACTATGGACTCGGTACTTTGTAAATTTTTCCTTCATAAGTGCCTTTGTGTGAAATTTAGTCCAATTAAAAAATAAAAATTAAAGTGAATAAAATTTAAAATTTAAAATTTAAAATAAGAATATTTTTTTAAATTTAAATTATTATAAATGCAAAAGTTTAAAATTTAAACAAATTAAAAATTAAAATAAATAAAAGTTAATAAAAAATAAAATTAACCTTAGTAGAATAATAGTAAGTTGGTTAACCATTAACAATCACTGTTGTAGCACATAAACATAAAACCCTATGGTGTAATCCTTGCATTTATTTCATTATTCATGTACCCATCACATACTTGACATTATGAACATCACAACAAGAAAGATGTAATCAACATCAT
This sequence comes from Pinus albicaulis, assembly GCA_034641835.2. Taxonomy (NCBI): domain Eukaryota; kingdom Viridiplantae; phylum Streptophyta; class Pinopsida; order Pinales; family Pinaceae; genus Pinus; species Pinus albicaulis. The sequence goes on along the minus strand of JAXQQM020071817.1, from coordinate 27,034 downwards.
CAATCTGACACAATAACCAATCACATAATTGAACACCGATATACCCTGGAAATCCAGTAAGGTGAAAGCCAACAAACGTTTAATTTTATCACCCTCACTTAATGGATTATAAGGGAGACCATCCCTTAACCATTGTTATAAATCTTACAAAGAAATATACAAATATCTAGGTTAAAGCCATTACAGTAATTATGATAGCATTTACCCACTAATATTCATATTTTCATATCTTGGTGGCATGGATGTACCTACAATGAACCATCGTGAGGGTGTTCACCCCTCACTCAATGGCTTATAAGGGAGACCATCCCTTAACCATTGTTATAAATCTTACAAAGAAATATACAAATATCTAGCTTAAAGCCATTACATTAATTATGATAGCATTTACCCACTAATCTTCATATCTTTATATCTTGGTGGCATGGATGTACCTACAATGAACCATCGTACATTGGACCATCCTCATTTGCATGAACCATTAATCATTTACCTGCCACCATGTTAAGCATGATATTTCCTTTGTACAAGTTAACATCATTTCCTGTTAATATTGTTTTCAACATACATTGATGTCAAGATTCATAAAGTATTAAACAATCCATTCATAAATCTATACTAGTGATGCTTCTCCATCTACTCATGTACATTCATGACATGCAAGTAAAATATCTTGACATGCTTCATTTAATAGCACTGCATATGTGCTAGTTATAAGCAATCACATTTACTCATTTACTAATATTTCCCCTGCATAAGCACACATTCCTGCAAGACAATAGCTATATCTGCCAAGCAACAATCACATTTACTAATATTTCCCTCGCATAAGCACACACTCCTGCAAGACAATAGCTACATCTGCCAAGCATTTATTTAAAAGACACTGATACATCGTGCATGCGATTTACATAAATTCAATCAAAATAACTAACCCTTAAGCTATTACTTTTGGTTCATGTAAAGAAAGCTAACACAACAAATGTTGTCATATGCATACAAATGCATATAGTTTCCAAAAGAATCTTCCCAATGGAATACTTTAACACGATTTTAGTGCATGCGATTTACATAAATTTAATCAAAATAACTAACTCTTAAGCTATTACTTTTGGTTCATGTAAAGAAAGTTAACACAACAAATATTGTTCGTATGCATACAAATGCATATATTTTCCAAAAGAATTTTCCCATTAACACAATCCAGCGTGCAAACATACTTTTCCTTTTCGAGAAAATTTTAGAATAATAAGGCATGAAGAACATGTTTCCTTTTCCATAAAACTTAAGTAATAATACATACAAATACATGTATTCTTTTCCCAATATTACACAAACATTACCATATATATATTCCAAGGAAACCAACACATTAATATGGATTTTATGCATGTAATCCATCTTCTTTTCCAAAGAATATTTTTCAATGTAGGCTAACTAAACATGCTATCATTTTCCACATACAACTTTATATTCTTTCCAATGAAAGATAATACAAATATTGCATGCATATACATGATATTGTTCCAAAAGAAACTAACAAAATAGAATAATCACATAATTCTTCTATAAAGAAATATAACTCGATATTTCTTTGTAACTGACCTGACATAAAAGTTATGATAGCATAAAAATAATCACATACTTATCTTTAAGAACCCAACATAGTTTCTCTATATTTTATGTACAAAGTTGTCATAAATTTGTTTTCAAGAAAGCATCATAACCAACCTTTCTTTTGCACATAAGAACTAGGAAACCCTTTTTTTAAATAATAGTAGGTAAACCTTTTATGCATTAAACCATGCAATTAAATCAAACACAAATAATTTATCTTTTTACCCACTAGAACATGTAACTTTTGCAAACTCTTGCAAAGGAATCAACGCAATGGACTTATCTTTCACACACAAGATAAAGATATTATTTTCGAAGATCTTATGACTTATGTTATCTATGTGTAAAAAAATTTAGAAGGTAATTCCATAAGATATTATCTTTAACCACAATTACACATTTCACCTCAAAAAGGGAAATCCCAACTTATTATATCTTCCCATGAAATATTTTCTCATATATTCATTTCATCTTGATATGGGAATAAAACTTGTTTATAATGAGATTGAAAGATAAGTGAGGTAAATAATCAATAGTGAATTTGTTTTAGTCACATCCCAATCTTCTTTTTATGTAACTCATCCCAAGAAAGATGAGCAAAATTATTACTTATTCTTTACTATTTTCCCATAATATTTTCCCAAGAAAAGCAATATATATATATATATATATTCACCAAAACAAATATTTATATGCAGTCTCGTTTTCCAAATGAGAGCCTTGATTCTTATCATTTTCTACAAATAAAAAAGCACATGAAATAATCTTGGGCATAATCATTTTAAATCTTTTCAATAAAAATTAACAAAGTACTTATCTTTTAATTTCTGGAAATTGTTCGTGCAAGCTCTCCTATAGTAACTACTTAATTACTTGATGGCCATACACATGAAACTCAGTGAAAATGTGCATGAAATATCCATTAGCTACCCTGTAGAAGGACAACACAATGGAGTTACTCAACAATCATTGTGACCAATATCACCATCCATAAACTAGGGCACATACCCAAAGCATTTATCTATTTGGAAATTTGGATCCCTCCATTCAGGCACTAATCACGATTGTTCAATCTAGTGAATGAGTCCCAACCCCCAAAATCCATGAAGTATTTTTTCATAATTGAATTTCCGTTTCTTTTTTTACTTGGCCTCTAATAAGTGTCTCTTCCTAAATCATAAATCACCCGCTTTCTTTATCCAAAGTTGATGGAAAATAGCAAGAATATTAGTTACCAATAAGTGATTTTTGATTGCAATTGTTTTGTCAACATAATAAGTAGCAATATTAATGAATGTCTATTTCAATGAACCGTTAATAATATTTTATGCCATTTTAATTTCACCCATATTTAAATTAGTTTTGAAACCAATTTTAATTCGTAAATGAATGAAATAAAATTACAATTATTTATACAACCAAAATAAATGATCCCTGACTTTATGGCCAAAATATCTTTTCTGAATGGGAACTTAGGAATATATATTATTTTGGAAGGCTTTTGTAATCAAGGGATTAAGAATAATTTTGGATTCAGTTATTATGCATAAATTATTATGTTAATTTTTATATTAATTAAATAATTAATGTTGATTTATAATTTAAATGGTTGGTAAACGTTTATATACATTAATTTATGATAAATATTAAAATATTTATTTCAGAATATATCACATTTTATTTAAACTAAAAAAGTCATAAAAATAATTAATATTTTAAATTATTATTTATAAAAAATAGTAACATAAATATATATATTTTAAAAAAAATATGTAATAATATTTTTAAGAATGGAAATTCAAAAACTCTTAACTTATAAATAGTTTATGTTCACAATACCAGAAACTTCATAATTTATATTCTCAATAACAGATACTCATGTGATTTTTTTTTAATTAATTTAAAATAAATGAATTAAAAAACCTAATTAATTTAGAGAAAAACCTAATTTTTTAATCTCTGAATAATTAAATCTCTACTCTCCCCCCCTAATATCCTAATGACTGCTTAACTATTAATAATTAAATTAAATCTATGAAAGGGTCAGTTAAATTTGAGGTGATCATCAAAGGGGTCCAGTTAAATTTGAAGGGGTGCAGGATGCCGTTTTGACTACGATGCAGTGGAGAAGACGTAGCAGCCACCATGGATTTGGCATCGGAAGCTGCCCACGAAATCAATACCCCTTTTGTTTGTCCATCTCATAGGTTTCTCAGTTTTCATTTTCATTTTTTTTGTGGGTATTATAATTAGGGGTTGGCCATTGAGATATTAACATCTGTTCACATTCACAGACATTTCATTGTTATATGAGGAGTAAGGGATTCATGCTTGCAGTTGGATAGCAGCAATCCTGGGTGAGCAGCGGCCATTTGTTGAGATTAGGCAGCCACGGGATTGTTCGAAACGACAGGAGATCAGCACTGATTAAGCCATGACAAACTTTGGGTTTTTGGGGCCTTCAGGGTTCATCCTAGTGATTTTCCAACTGATATGCCTCATTTCGTCCCAGACCGTTTCTCCAGGACAGGATGTACAGTGTCTTCAGACTACTTAACAGAATTGAAGGACCCTGACGGAACTTCTACAGTACCTGGAACTTCCAGAACACTACCAAGGGGTTTATTTGCGATTTTCTGGGAATTACTTGTTGGCATAGTGATGATAACAAAGTGCTGTCAATTTCGCTTCAAGGTATGGGGCTTCAAGGGGAGTTTCCATCTGGAGTAAGGTACTGTACGAGTATGACGAGCTTGAGTCTCTCTCAAAACAGGCTTACGGGGTCCATTCCTAAGGAGCTCTGCCAGTGGCTTCCTTATCTGACAAGCATTGATCTCTCCCAGAACCAGTTTACGGGACCTATTCCTGCTGAGCTTCATAATTGCACATACCTCAGTATCCTCCACCTGAATGGCAATCAACTTACAGGGGCAATTCCCTGGCAATTGACACGGCTCGACCGTCTGAAGGAGTTAAATGTAGCAAACAACAAGCTTACTGGAATTATACCTTCGTTCGGTAACAACATCAGCAAAAGCGCCTCTAATTTTCAGGGTAACCCTGGGCTATGTGGGCCTCCCCTTTCAAACGCATGCGGATCGACTAACGAGCCAGTAAACCCCAGGCGATACAAAACTATTGGTGCTAATGAAATCACTGTATCATCAGATGAATGATACGCCGCTTTTTTGCAGATGAGGGAATCCATTGTACTGCTGAGCCAGCCGCAACAGCTGTGATGAGGGCATTCATGAGATGGGTGTATCATCATATGCAGCAGATGATCAGGGCATCCATTGTGCAGCTCCCACAACACAAAGTTGCTACGCCAATCTGATCGGTGTGTTGGCAGAGGAAGAGAGTTCAGTGGTTGCAGAGGTGATGCGGGTGGCGTTTCGATGTGTGAATTACAATCCGGATGGAAGACCGTCCATGTATGAAGTGTACAAGTGGTTGACGAAGATTGGAGAGAGGTATGGTTCTGTTTCAGGCGACGACTCTGACCGATGAAGCTGTTGGGAAAATAATCGTCCTTCAAGTAATAATATTTAACCAGTTGCATTGGATTTTGGTTTACAAATAGGATAGGAGGGATTATTTGGCTCATAAACCTGAAGGGTCGTTAATCTTTTATTAGTAATTTTATTTTTATTTCTATTTTTTATACAGTGTAATTATAAAATAAAGTTTATAGAATTTTATAGAATTTTAGAATAAAGTTTAGCATGGATTAATATAGTTTTAATGTTTAAATGTGAAAAATAAATATTTATTTTTCAATATTATTGTAAAAATTAATTTTTAAATATTTGATTGGACCATAAACTATGGTCTTGTCATAACCTTTTGAGCCATGTGGATAACTCATTATTTTTCTCCGATAATTTTGGGATGATTTTTGGGATCTTAAAGATAATCAGCTTCTAGTATTTTCTCGATGATATAAGATTTTGGGATGTTTGTGTTGTGTGACTTTTTATTGTTAAGTTTAGTAGGAATTAAAGATGGATCAACATAGTTTTTAATGTTTAAGTGTATTATTGTAAAAATTATTTTTAAACATTTGATTGGATCATAAACTAAGATCTTGTTATAATCTTTTGAACCATGTGGACAACCTATTATTACTTTTTCTCTCAATAATTTTGGGCTATCCCAAGCCTTTGTCTTCACTCCAACAAGCAAGTGCCAGCTTCTCATGTGGACAAGATCTTCCAAGTGGGACTGCGTTGTTTGACCAAATCAACCAAACAGTCTAGGTGCAATGTACACCTCCTCCACCATGTGTGCTTCATTTTCACATGATCCTCCATCACTTGATAATTAATGCTCAATGATCCTTTGTTTGACATATTCAAGATCTTAGTTGACTGAATCAACCCTCCATGATTTTTCTCATTAAATGAGACGTGATCTCCAATCTCATTCACATTAATAGTTGCTCAACTACCTCTTTTTGCAGATCTAGGCTAAATTAATCCACATTCACACACACAAAGTGGATTTTTATTCTTATTGAGTATTGAGTATTTTTCTAATGATTTATGATTTTGGGATGTTTGTAGGAATTAAAGAAGTTTGAACTCAAAGATAATATTATTATATGGTTTTAGTTGATAGAAAAACATTTGTATTTTGTTTCTTTGAGTTTCTTTGAATAGAGATGAGTGACTAGGTTTATGGAATGAAATTATCAACCAAATAATAGTTTCTCATTTCATGACCATAGTTTATGTTGAGCAAAGCCATGGATTTTGCAAATTATACTACTCCTCAAGCTCTTAAAACTCAAGAAATTCCACATATTATTAATGATTTTAGTGTTGCTTTCATAAATGCTATCATGCAACTCACTATCATTCATGTTTTAATATTTAGCCACTTACTAAGTTGTTAACATAGTTAAGTGCAGTTTTACAAACTAATTTTATTTATTTATTTTTATTTTAATTAATATTGTATTTATTTTCTCCTTGTTAATATTAAATGATGATTGTTGTATAAATGATTTTGGATTTAGAATATTATCAATGAAATTGTTAATGTGTATTGAATAATAGTTATAACTTTTCCATATCAATATTTTACTATGATCTTGGATACAACTTGCTTTAATATTTATTGATAATTTATGAATATTTTGTTGTTAATTAAAAATTTAAATTAATTAATATTAATAATTGTGATATTTTTTTTTGTATTATTTAATGTATAGTAAGAATCTTATTAAATAATATATATATATATATATATATACAATTTGATTGCACAATAAGATTATAGATATCTACAAATCATTAACATAAATTTAAGCATTTTTATTTTTAGAATTATTTAGAAGGGACAACACTGCATTCAACCTTTGTTTGGCGGATGGGACCAATTTAATTTTCACAAAATATTTACACCGAAGGTGTTCGTCTTAGGGGTTTGGCTGGGCAAATTTAGCCAATGAGATTGTTTTATTTTCATCCTCTTCCCTCCAAATAAAAAATCACATGTGGAACTTGCAGACGTCTTGAACTGACAATGTCCCAAATGGAAAAACGAGTTACCCGAAACATGGAGAAATAATTGGGAAGTTTCTCTTTTAGAAGTTTATTCTTGGTTCTTTGCAACCAGTGGCTTGAAGGAGAACCACAAAGAAGTGAGAAATAGAGTTATTTGTCGAGACAAGACGCTAATGAGTTCAAAGCAGAGAAATATATGGGAAAAGGTAGGTTGCAGTCAAGAGGACACAAACCAGACGGTAATGTGTCAATTATCACAACAGGAGACCAAAGCAACATAGATGAGACCAGAGGATATAAAACCCTTTCCATCAAAATTAGGGCACAATCTGTTTGGAAATCCTCGCAGTCACCATTAAAATTTTTTTAACCAAAAATGGTTTTTTCCACAGTTGACATTTTCAATGTGAAATATTGATGGGGATGTGTTTTCGTTCTTTTTGTATTTAATGTTTCAAAGTAGCTCATGGATAGCATAGTTAATGAGTTTGTTGCAAGGTGAGAATAAACCAATTTTTCTTCCTCAACATGGAGAAATGGTTGGGAAGTTTCTCTTTTAGAAGTTTATTCTTGGTTCTTTGCAACCAGCAGTTGGATGGTGAAGCGCAGAGAAGGGAGAAATAGAGTAGATGTCGAGACAAGATGCATATGAGTTCAGAGAAGATAAAGAGCGGGGAGAAGGGAGGAGGATGAAACCCATATGGTAAGGGGTCGATTGTCACAATAAGAAACCGAAGGAACAGAGATGAGACCAGAGGATATAAAACCTTTTTCCATCAAAATTAGGGCACAATGTGTTTGGAAATCCCTGCAGTCACCCTTACAGTTTTTTTAACAAAAAAGGATTTTTTCCGCAGTTGACATTTTATGTGTGCAATATTAATGTGGATGTGTTTTCGTTCTTTTTGTATTTAATGTTTCACGGTAGCTCATGGATAACACAATTAATGAGTCTGTTGTAAGGTGAGAATAAACTAATTTATCTTCCTGAGTTGATATGTTGCTCAAAGCTACAAATGAGAAATGGATATTTTATCTGCAAAGTGTATTTATGTGTTGTCATGGAGATTTCCACAAGGGAGTGGTGTCTCCTAACATAATAATTGATTTAATTGATTGGTTGTAATAATTGATTTAATTGATTGGTTGTTGGGATATTAATTTTAATTAATATAATATTTGATCAGTTGATTATGTTTGTTTTCTAAACCTTTCCATCAACAAAAACAACAAAACCTTCCTCTTGAAGACATGTTATATAGGTTCCTGTGTCTATCTTCTCCCCCCTTTTGGGAGCGTTCTTTATTATTTTAATCCATAAATTTTATCACTGTTAAATTGATGTTGATGTTAAAGAAATTCACTTTTGAGTAATCACACATACTACGGTGTTATGCCTTGTCTTTAGACATCCTCTAAACCTATTTGCTACCAAACTTTATAGTAAAATTCCTAGATTTTAAAGGAGAATCTTTTGGTGCCCATATTGACAATTTTGGGACCAGAGCCTCAATGCCTATGTGGTTACATAATCCCTAGACATAAAACAATTCCATCGACTACAGTGGTTGCAGGATATGCACAGTATGAGCATGGTGAAGAAACCTTAAACTATTTTCCTAGAAGCAATACAGGGGCTTAAACAAAACTAGTTCACCATTGTGATTGCCCTCAAGACATGGAAAAGTGTAACAGTTTTGGAATAAGGAAAATTGTGTCTTGTTCCGATTATGAAATTTGGTTGGTCTTGCTAAGATTTGTTGGTTAATACAGGCAACAAGTTCAAGCATAGAGTTTTGCTTCTTTTATTCAATAATATACTGAATAAAATAATTTTTCATGCTCTAAAAAACGACTTATGAAGCACTCATCTCCTTTGGATTCTATTGGTTCCCTGCATTCCCTTGAAAACAATGGGTTTCATCCATTATAATTTTCATTGCTTTCACAAATTTGAATGCATAATATTCAAAATATGCATTTTGCTTCATTTGTGATTACTTAATGATCTCCAAGGCAATGATTTGGTGCATAGAGGGGAAGTATAATTATCTTCTTAACTATGTTTTTTGTTGTTTTCGCAAATTTTCATGTATGGAAGATGCAATATGCTTTTGTCTGTGATTACTTATATGTAATGTAATGATTTGTTGCATGAGGTATAAATTTATAATTCAGCATCTACCTATTTTGTACAGAGGTCAAAGAGGTTGTTTTCTTGTTGGTGCTAAAGTACCGAATGTGTGCATTGTCACGGGTATTAATGATCTAGGTGGATATTAGTGGCCCCACTTGGACCCCCACCAATGTTTCTTTAAGTTTCCTTAATTGTAGCACACTTTACTAATTTTAGCAGTTTTTTGGGTCCTGAACTTCTGAAGCCATTTTGAAGCCCTAAACAAAGTTTTTTTGGGCATGAAAGGTTCGACGAATATGAGTCTAAGACTCGATATTCATTGTGAGAAGTTGTAATCTTCGGATAGATCTTTCTAACAAGGTATCATGTGCACCAAATGGTGATAGTATGTCAAAGTTACAACCTCGAGAAATTGATGTATGAATTTACCTTGATGGGGCCCATAGTTTGGCGTTTCATCTCCTAGGGTTAGGTTTTTGAATGTTTAGGGTTTTCCATTGTTTCTCAATAATAAATAGGCCTTCGAGCCTCATTTTAATACAGTTTAGAGGCCTGTATCCGCCACATCTCTTCTCAGAGATAAGCTACCAGCACCCTAGTTAAATTATTTTCATTCTGTCTATAAGCATATTTAAGTCATTTGATATTAATGAAATGAAGTTATATTTCTGCTGCATCTTTGTATTTATGGTTATATTTGTACTATGTTGTGTTTTCGCATAAATCCGAATCAATTAATGGAATGCTTGGGCAACATTTCTTACTCGTGAGCCATCATCTCAAACAATGTTGGCGAAGATCTAATATTCTCTACATGTGGAGAGGAGAAATGACTCAATATTTCAACATTGAGGGTGAAGTTGAATTTCCTGTATCCCAAAGAGGAATACGATACAACATCAGAAGGGGAAGAGTCCATTATGGGTGAAAACATGCATGGGGATAGATGAATTCTGAATGGCTAAGGGATCTCGTTGGTGTTGGGTTTGAGTTCAAGGATTTTTTCCAGGATGAAACCTTGTTTTATGAGCGTGACAATCTCGCCCGTCTTAAGTATGTCCCCCGGATTCGACATCTCGCCATTAGCTTCACTGAGAGGCTTGTGAACCAGGGCGTAGGTAAAAAAGGGAACACTCATACCATTTATGGACAAGATTCATTTGCCTTTTCATTTCTCCTATTCATTTTTTATGAAAATGATTCATATTCACACACAACCATTACTGTGGAGGATGCACTACCTTCATCCACTTTCTATAACACAGCTTCAAAATCTTGATGAAGTTGTTACACATGGAGCTGTTGTTTAAGTAGTTTCCTTGAATAATGAAGGCATCTACTAGTCCTTCAGGACTTACACCTTTGAGTCTTGGAATCAGAGTCACAAAGGGGTGCCATCTTTGCAGTCGTTCCCATAAATTCTCTCATTCCAACTTAAAGAGAGGATTATTACAGTACAAAGTGTGATAATTAGGTAGAAATTAATTTCACGCTATATGAAGGCAAAAGAGAAATGGTTGCAGACAACAATTAGTTGGGTTAATTACAGCTGAGCAAAATTCTAGCAACTTGTTGTGGAGTGCCCAGCATTGAATTTTTCTTTGAAGTGGACATAGATGGAATTCTAACAGTGCCAACGTCATGCCTTTGATGTGCATACAATTTTTGGAGCAAATCAAAGGGACTCGAAATATGAGAACCATACAACTCTAACATCACAACAATTTCCCCTATTTTGGGCAAATAATTACCCTCCATGGGTTGGGCAGCAGCCACCCTTTTTAAAAAAAGAGGAACAAAAGTCCCACCCTTCAAGGGTAGAACTGAGTTGTTTGGTGGCAAGGCAAAAAATTCATTCCCTTAGGCAGAATAGTAGAATACACCTCCAAAATAATGTGGGGGAGCTCAAGAAAACCAAAAAAAAGGGGGAGGCAGCATATCAGATTGCAACATAGCAGAGTCATGAGGTAGCACAAAATTCACCATGGTTTCAAGCAGGCAGATAGGAAAAATTTCTTGCCAAAGCGATGAACACAAAAACACGCATCTCCAATGTAGCAATTGTATATTAATTATTGGTTACCTAAGCATTTCATCTTGCAAATTTTTGACCTGTAGAGAAAAATTTACAATTTGCAGGTGTTGATTCAAAGAACAAGGAATCATTTACTAGAGGAGAGGTGCTCGAGATATGAGCACCATCCAACTCTAATAGCATATCAATTTCCCCTATTTTTGGCAGATCATTACCCTCTGTCGATTTTTGGGTAGCATCGGATATGATCTAAGTATCAAAATTTTTAGAGAGGCTTAGACACGTATATTCCAGATAACCCAAAAATCATTTGGTGAAATTCCACCTGGATTGTATTGTATTAAAATAATTAATTATTTTTAAAGGGACCCTAAGTCTAGACTTAGGAATATAAAATAATTAAAGTGAATTAATAGAATGTGTGTGTGAATGTTCAAGAAAAGGAGGATCAAGTCAAAAGCTAATCTTAGCCATTGATTAGAGATCTAATCTAGATTGTTGAAGTTTCAATGAGAAGACTATGGCTTGAAGGGTCATTTGGAAAATACATTTTGCAAACTAAAGATCAAGAGATCGATTTCTTTAGTGGACAATGCTCAGAGAGAAACTTTGATCGAGAGATATTTTTCAAAGAGGGGCAGTAATTCTAGCTGGAAATATTCCTAATCCGGAGAGTGCATAGCAGTAGAGACAAAGAGAGCAATAGAGGAAGCACAGAGCCAATGACGTGGTGCTTATGCAGTAATTGTGTAGAGCCTCAAGGGAATTCATAATTTTGCTGAGGAGACAACGTTGGGCCAGTGCCAGATCCCAGAGAGATTTTCCATAGGCCAGAAGGTAGCCTAGGGCATTCACTGCGTAGAGTCAGCGCAGGGAAGTCCAGTTTTGGAGTGGATCATTGTTGGGTTCCTGTGGAGGAGTGAGGTTTGTCTCACAATACCTCTTCTGTCAGTTTCTCTGCATGATTTAATGGATATGTCAATCATAGACTTGTAGTCAGAAATATTTACTGCATAATATATAAACCCTCAGTTGTTGCACCAATTTTCCCGCATTGGGTTTTTTCGGGTACATTGGTCCAAAAATAACTGTGTCAAATGTGTGTGTGATATATCCTTGTTCAGGTTTGTTTCCGCACTTGAATTTATTCCGTATTTTATTTGTGTAGGTTAGAGTGTGAGGTATTTAGTTTTTGTCATAGTAAATTTCAAATAGATTTTTAAGTTAAAATTAACAATTAGGTGAATATCTTCGAGTTGCTGCAATAATATTCCATAGTATCACAGAATTTCCACATGGTATCAAAGCTTGTTTAAGCTGAGTGCAGGAGGAGAAAAGAATAGATCCAAAAAATTTAGTGTTGGTGAAGTTGGGATCAAAGAGTTGCGTAAGCAGGATATCGATCTCCCAGTTCATTTCATAGTCCAAGCCAAGAGGGCTAGGCCGCCAAGGAAAATATCTCTTTGAGTGAGCCGACAGAGAGTCAAGATTGTTCCATATTTTTTTTTGTCTAAGGCAGAGGGAGCAGCGCAGCAGATCTACACAGATCAGCCACTAGAGGGATGCAGTTTGCTACGCAGCAGTGATTGTTGGTGCAGTTGCGTCAAGAAGAGTAGTTGAGATGCATTTTGGGGATTTCTAACCTCAGTGAGTTTCTTTCCCAAGAAACTCATATTTCCCATGCTGTAGCAGCATATTTTTTGGCTTGATCCAATAAGGAGTGCGTAAATCCGATTGCGCATAGGGTGAGAGGCAACAGATCGACTTTAGTTGGGTGAGATGACCACAAGTGGATTTCTTGACTAGGACTGGTTGGAGGGTGCCTCCAATTACGTAATCTAGAAGGCAAGGATCTCCTTAATTCTAGATGAGCATGACCTCAAGCACTTTATCGACAGTGCTCAGGCTGAACCGATGGGTGCAACACCATGAAGGGCCTTTAAGAAGAATAAGGCAAAGGCCAAAAGACTAATCCTTGATGGAGTGAAGGATCATATTGTGTCTCACATTTCCAGCAAAGGGACAGCCAAGGATATGTGGGAAGCTTTTGCTACATTGTATGAGGGATATTTCGAGTAGCGGAAGATGTTTCTGGAGGAGAAAATGTGGACAGGAATGGATCAATGTGCTCTGCCTTCTACATCTCGGAGGAGAAAATGCGGACCACTAGGATGCTTGAAGGGAGAGCGCATTGATCCATTCCTATCTAGACTTCAGGAAAATTGAGATTAGCTTGTAGTTGTGAGATAATCTCCTAAGGCCACAGAGATGGTCATATTGGACCTCAACTCAGTGTTTGATGACTGTCAAGTCTTTGTCCATAGCATCATGGGCAAAGAGAATTCGTCGGACTAGGAGTCGATGTGTGAAGCTCTTCAACATGAAGATATGATGAGGGACTTACTCAAGTGTCAACCTGAGGGAAGCAACAATAGTGGTTCGAAGGTCAAGAAGGAAGAGGAGGAGAATGCAACCCTTGCATCAAAGGGGAAGCCAAAGCAGTGCAAGAGGAAGAAGGATATTTCAAATATCAAATGCTTTTGGTGTGGTGAGATGGGAAATTATGCCACACAGTGTCCTCTTAGGAGGAAGGACAAGGATGAGAAGCATGATCCTCAGGCTGGTGCAACAAAGATAAAGGAGGAGGAATTTTCTATGATTTCCCATATAGCTCCAAGAGGGAGGTGGGGTGATTTTGAGTTATAGACCCAAATATCTACAAGTTTGGCAAGATCCTTGAGGAGTCCACCTCTCAAATCATCACCTTGCTATGGGAGCCCAAATCAAAGTATTTGGATGGATGGGTGCCATTTGGTGCAGAGGAGGGTAGAAGTGACAGTGCAGTAGTTAGAAGCGCCAGAGTCTGAGCATCGTAGAGCAGAGTTGGCAAAAATACAAGAAGGCACAGTGCAGAAGCTAGTAGCAGCGTAACATCTTCATAGGGATAGTGTAGAGGCTAATAGTAGTCAGATCTTCATCACCGAGATGCATCAAAATTGTCCAATTTGGATGTTTTTCAGTTGCAGTAATCAATTGTAATGCATTACAATAGTAGTTAGTAGTGGCAGAGTCAACAACGACACAGATGCAGAAATTAGAGGGCGTTCTAGTACAGATGCAATGTTTACAGTGGCAGTGTCAGCAACAGTACAGATGCAGCGTTTGCGCAGAGTTGATGGGAAGCAGTGTCAGACATTAGCAGCGTAGAGGGATATGTTACAAAGTCAAAGCAGTATTCAGTGGGTGTATTGCTAGAGCACATTTTTCGCTAAGAGGTAGTGTTTATTTTGGGGTAGAATCATATGTGCTCTAAGTCTCAAAATTTGTAGATAATCTTGGACACATGTATTCTATATAACCCATAAATCCTTTGGTGAAATTGCAACTGGATTGTATTCTATTAAAATAATTAATTATCTTTAAAGGGAACCTAAGTCTAAACTTAGGAAAATAAAATAATTAAAGTGAATTAATAGAATATGGGTGTGAATGTTCTAGAAAAGGTTGATCAAGTCAAAAATGAATCTTAGCCATTGATTATAGATTTAATATGGATCGTTGAAGTTTCAACGAGAAGACTATAAGAATGGCTTGAAGGGTCATTCGGAAAATATATTTTGCGGAGTAAATATCAAGAGATCGATTTCTTTAGTGATTAGTGCTCAGAGAGAAACTTTGATCAAGAATTTTTTTTTATAGAGGGGCAGTAATTTTGATTGGAAGGATTCTTGAGCTAGAGAGTACATAATATTAGAGACAAAGGGAGCCATAGATGTAGTGCAAAGACAATGATGCAGTGCTTACGCAGTCATTTTACAGAGCCTAAAGGGAAGTCATAATTTTGTTGCTGAGACGGTGTTGGGATAATGCCATTCCTAAAGAGATTTTTCGAAGGCTAGAAGGCCTCAGTTTCTAGTCAGCAGAAAGACCAGTGCAGAGACAGAAGGGAAGTCATAGTTGTGACACAGAGAATGCGTGGGTGACGTAGTCACTACGTAGAGGCAGTGCAAGGCAATCCAGTTTGGGTGCTTATTAGTGCCAAGTTCCCATGGAGGAGTGATGTTTGTCTCACAACATCTCTTATGTCAGTTTCTATGCATGATTTTACGGATGTGTCAATCATAGACTTGTACTTAGAAATATTTACAGCATAATATATAAACCCTCAGCTGCTGCACCAGTTTTACCGCATTGGGTTTTCCGAGGAGATTGGTCCAAAAATAAATGTGTCAAATGTTTGTGTGATCTATTCTTGTTCATTTTTGTTTATGCACTTGAAATTCTTCCGCATTTTATTTGTGTAGGTTGTAGTGTGATGCATTCAGTGTTTGTTGTAGTAAACTGCAAATAGATTGTTAAGTTAAAATTAAAAATTAGGTGAATATCTTTCACTTGCTGCAATAGGATTCCAGAGTTTCGGGGAATTTTCACACCCTCTAAGAGTTGGGCAACAACCGCCCTCTTTGAAAAAAGAGGAACAAAAGGCCCACCTCCTTCAAGGGCAGAATTGAGCCCTTTGGTGGCAAGGTGGAAAAAACAGTTCCCTAGGCATAATAGAAGCATAGATCTCCAAAATGGTGGGGTATATCTCAGCAAAACCAATAAAAAAGGGGAGGCAACATAACATATTGCAATAGAGCAGAGTCAAGAGGTAGCATAAAATTTACCATGGTGTCAAGCGAGAAGATAGGAAAAAGTGTTTGCCAAAGCGATGAACACAAACACAAGCATCTCCAATTTAGCAGTTTTATATTAACTGTTGGTTACCTAAGCATTTCATCTTGCAAATTTTTTACCTGTAGAGCAAAAGTTATAATTTGCAGGGCTTGATGCAAGAAACAAGGCATCAATTTTCCTTTTTTTATTTTAATGTTTGAAGCCACCAATAATAATCATTTATTCTAAGAGTCAAGAGCACAAATCTGTAACATTTATGTGGTTTATTTCCAACTTATATAATGGGGATT
This sequence comes from Pinus albicaulis, assembly GCA_034641835.2. NCBI lineage: Eukaryota > Viridiplantae > Streptophyta > Pinopsida > Pinales > Pinaceae > Pinus > Pinus albicaulis. The sequence goes on along the minus strand of JAXQQM020071817.1, from coordinate 10,768 downwards.
TAGGTTGTACCTTAATTTCACTTTAATTTAATTGAAATGAATATTAGAAAAAGCAGCACTATAATTGTTGAGCTTCATTTTATGGATTTCATGGTGATGCAATACAATATAATATTCCCTTCAAATTTGAAAGTCCATTTAAGCATTTGAGCAAAATAACAACAACCCAAAGAGTTCAATCACCTTTTTAATTATACCCATTTAGTAAATATGTAAGATGTAGATGTTATGAGGCTACAAGACCTTTAAAACTAGAAATGGAGGTATTAGGCCATAAATATCATAGTTCACTGGAATCTATTACTTATTTTATTGTTTGTTTGGTTTTATGCTTCTGTATGATTTACACTATTCACCTAATTATGTGTTTTTGTGTAAAAGGATATGTATATGTCATGCATAGGGGACAAATAAATTGTTTCTTGTTTCATGCCAAACCCTAGCCATTGACACATTAGAAATATACTCTGCCATATGACTACATTGAAACAAAAACTTAAAGGTGATGGAAAAATAAAAGAAAATACCCCTGAAGACTCTAGCTCTAGCTACCAAGGCTCTGAATCTTCTACATCTTGTCTGAGAGATTCACTGACAAGATAAATTGGACATTTTGTTCAGGATTTCCTTTTGTACCCGTATGTTTTTTTTCAACGAATTGACCTTTATTCCTAGTCTTTGAAAACCCATCTCCATTTCAAGGGCATGATTCCTTTATTTTTCATTAGATACTAGACCTTTTTAATAGTCCCTTTCATTGGATTCATATCCATGAATACTGTAAATATTATTTTTAAAATATTCGAGTAGCTTGCCAACAAACATTACGATTTTATCTAACAGTGAGAGTGACTAAGCTTGCAGTCCATCAAATTTGTCCCGTAGCTCTTGATCAAGCTTGATCAACCCAATGACACAACCTTTCTCCCTGGTTCGTAGCCTCTCCAAAAGGTTGGTATTTTCCCTCCTCAGAGCATCAACTTCCCACCTACAGTTCTCTAGATCCTTATATGAAACTTTCTCTACATTAATCAATTACAGTTGTTCCCTATGCAGTTTGGAAATACAATCCTTTGTGTCTTGTGGAATATTATTGGCCTTGTCATTTAATATACCTTGTAAATATGCCTCAATTATCCAATCCTCGTCTTTTCATAGCCTTTGAAATCTTACAACTGATTTCTGCAACTCATGATTTCCCCTTTTCTTTTGCTTGGACCTTCTCTTGGTTGACTCCTGATAATCTTCTATTTGTTTTTCTTGTTTATCTGACTTTGACAGAGATTCCCTTAACTAAATAATATTATTTTCAACACTCTCTAACATTTCTCTATAACCATCAATGTGATGTTCAAATTCCCTTACCTAAGTTGTCAAGTTAATTTCCCTATTATTCAAAGATGAAACTTCTCTTTGAAGTGCCACATTTTGTTTTTCTAGGTCTCTAACTTTGTTTCTCAACCTCCTCTCTTCCAGCTAAATTTTCTCTAACATAGTTGATGTCATTTTTTTTTTTTTATTAGGCAAGATACAATCTGTTACGTCATTTGTTTTTCAATTTTACAAAGAAACTAGTAAGGGTCCTGTTAATTTTGGACAACTAGGTCGAAACTCCATGATGTGATTCTTAGATGAAGATACCAATATTTTTATTGGGTTCCTCTTTCAAAGAGGTGCAATATCGATCTAAAGATCATCTTGATCCGATGAGCAAAACATTTATTTTGAATTTATTCAAGATATGTGTAGGTCGGCCTTAAGGTTTTGTGCCCCAGCAGTTGTGTCACACACCCTCACTGATGGATATATATTGATCAATGTTGGAGGAAATTTTCACTCATCTCATCCTCACACATTTGTCTCTCCTCATCTAATTGGTTCGATGACCTTGGTGGCTCTTCTCTCCACACGTTGGAAAATTCCAGTAGTAGCACATTTCTAATTTCGGTCTAGGGTTTCTGTAGCAAACTTTGACCAACGTTGACTTTGGTCAATGCAAGGTCAAATCTACCTGAAACTATCCCAAAAGTTCGATTTTCCTAATTCGAATTTTCTGGCACTATTCCCGAGGCAATACGTTGACTTTGAATTTTCAGTGTTGGCCTACCTGTTGTTATTATTTTTGTTGACCGTTGACTTTTGAGTTAACTGTTTGGCTGTCCTAGAGGGTTGTGTGACATTGCTGGTTGGCTGACCATATTGAGACTTTGCTGGTTGAAGCATCCTGTTGACCGCCCTAATGCACCAATACACTTATATATTTATGGCTTGTCTTCTGTCGATCTACTAGTACGTTCTATCAACATTTTAGTTTATTGTTTAGGTGAAGAAAAAGCCCTAATTTGTAGCAATCAAAGAAGAAGAGGATGGGTTCCTCAAACTCCAATGGCTTTAAGGCTGATGAAAAATTGACTGGGAAGGATTACTTCCATGCTTGGAAGATGACATTGGATCTTAACTTGGAAGACCAAGATGTCATGGACTATGTGCAGGGTAATCCAAGAGCCTCCATCCACTACTACTGTTGCTACCAAAAAAAGGTATAAGAAGGGGGAGATAAAAGTAAAGTTGATGATCAGGGACTCAATTCACAAGAGTCTGGTTGCCTACATCTCTGAGCTGGGAACATCTAAAGATATGTATGATAAGCTGGTCCACATGTTCAAGGCCAACAATGTGAATCAAGTCCTATTATTCAAGAATCAATTGAAGAATCTAAAGAAAGGCAGGGATGAGTTTGTTCAATCATATTTTTTGAAGCTGACTGAGATCAGGAACAATCTGCTAGCTATTGGGGAGACAATGGTTGATCAAGAGATGGTACTCACCGCACTTGGAGGGCTCTCATCTGAATGGCATGTGTTCAACACTACCTTTCTAAATAAAAATGTGATACGTAACTTTGACGAAGTACTATCGAGATGCGTATAAGAAGAGACAAGAATGAAGGAGTATGAAAATGAAGGAAATGCTTCCTACGCTGCTCACTCTAGAAAGAAGAACTTTGGTGGTCCAAAGAACAAAGGAAGATCAGGGGCCCAAGGAAATAAGGGCAACTGTTACACTTGTCATAGGCCATGTCACTATGCTAGAGAATTCCTTTTCAAGAAGGATTCTCCCGATGATGATGACAACAACAACAATCGAAGGAATGACAATCAAAGGAACAACAAGTTCAAGGGAAAGAGGAAAGCTCCCTCCAACGGAAATGGTCAACCTTTCAAAAGGTCAAGAAACTCCAGGTATGAGGAATAAAATGTTGTTGATAAAAGAAATGAATTCATTATTGTATCAACCCTCTCTACTGCATCTCCACCCGAAACTATGGATGTCTGGTTGATAGATAGTGGTGCCTCAAGGCACATCACTGGGTTCAAGGAAGCAATTTCTAATATGGTTGAGAAGGATACTAATCTGGAACTTATCCTTGGAGATAATGCCACATATCCCGTGAAAAGGACAGGGACTGTGACCCTCCACTTGTCTCAAGGTCAAGTCCTCTGCTTACAAGATGTACTCTATGTACCTAATTTGAAGAAGAAAATTGTGTCTATATCGGCCATGGAAGACAAAGGTTTCAATGTGGCATTCATTGATGGGAAGGTGCGCATCTGGAAGAAGAGATTCAAGAAATTTATCACAATTGAGTTTAGAGTTAATACACTCTACCAGGTTGGAGGAATTCCACTAGGAGCAATGACGTGTGATACTATTCGATAGACTGAACTATGGCACCAAAGTTTTGGACACCTTCACTACAAGGCCCTTCCTGAAGCAAGGAAGATGGTAATAGGGATGCTTGAGTTTTTAAATAATCATGAAGGTGTATGTCAGGGTTGTGCCGAAGGAAAGCATACAAGGGGACCTTTTCCCACAAGTGTCACAAAGACATCTAATGTCTTGCAATTGATACATTATGATCTATCTAGAATGATGCCTGTGACATCCTTGGGAGGATTTTCTTATTATATGACATTCATAGATTAATTCTCTCACAAAACCTGGATATAATTCTTGAAGAGGAAGGATGAGGCTTTCATGTGGTTCCGTACCTTCAAAGCATTGGTGGAAAATCTGACAGGGAAGAAGATCAAGATATTGAGGACCGATAAAGGCACCGAATATGATATGAACGAGTTCAAGAACTTTTGCAGAGAAGCTGACATCAAGAGGGAGACCACAGATTTCTATACTCCTGAGAAAAATGGCATTGTTGAACGAAAGAACATGACCATTGTGGAAGCTGCCCATGCCATGCTATGTGACCAGGGTTTACCGAAGTTTCTGTGGGGAGAAGCTGCGAACACTGCTGTGTACATACAAAACCAATGCTCACATTCCACTCTGGACTCCAAAACTCTCGAAGAGATTTTCACTGGTAAGAAGCCTGGCGTCTCACATTTTAGGGTTTTTGGATATCCTATTTATTTTCATGCGCTGAAAGAGAAGAGGAGCAAGCTGGATGCTTATGGGAAGAAGGGAATGTTTGTGGGCTACAACAAAACTTCGAAGGCCTATAGAGTCTATGTTCCTGGTCAAAGGGAAGTGGAGATATGCCACGATGTCACCTTTGACGAAGATGCTTCCCTAAGGAAAGTAGTCAATCTTCCGATATCTGAGGAAGATCATGAAGCAAGGCCTGGAAATCAAGAAGAACCGAAGGATGAGATGATGCTCGATGCTTAAGGACCGATGGACCTAATTGATTCACCTCCTTCACTGGGGAAGAGACCATAATGGCTCAGGGACACTCTCGAGGATGTCGAGGGACATATGGCCCCAAGGGGGACATTCTGTGAAAAAAAGAAGTCGAATAGATACCAAGGGTATCTAGCAACCATAAGTACTATTGTACAATCTGAGCCTGGATCTTTTGAGGAAGCCGCACATCAAGTCCGGAAGGATGCTACGGCATTTGAAGAGTATGAGTCCATATCAATGAATGATGTCTGGGATGTGGTTCCAAGACCGCGATATGCCAGCCGTGTCACTTAAATGGTTTTAACATCTTAAGAATGGATATGAGAAGTGCTGACGAAACTAAAAGTACATTCGTTGCCCGTGGCTCGTCTCAAAAGGAAGGCATAGACTATGATGACATATTTGCACTTGTGGCCCGATATACCACCATCCACCCAATATAGCCCCTCGCTCGTTACGCAAGGATGGAGTCTTCATCAGATGGATGTGAAGACCACATTTCTGCATGGTGCGATAAAGGAAGAGGTGTATGTGGAGCAACCTTTGGGGTTCGAAGTCCAGGATCGGGACACCCATGTCTGCGGCGAGGAAATCCTCTGCAGGCCAGCGCCACCAGAGTTTGGCATGAGAGGATAGATAACCACCGATAAGCCGGGTTTACTCGTAGGGTAACGTTGACGAACCTTTACTTCAAGTTTCGATAGAGAAAAGGCTATCATTCTTTGGTTGTATATGGATGACCTCTTCCTCGATCGGAAAGGACTCCTCTCATTCATCGTTCAGCAAGAGGGAGTTTCTTCGTCGACTCGAGATGAAGGACCTAGGACTGATGCACTACTTCCTAGGCCTGGAGGTCTGGCAGAGACCTGGAGAGATTTTTCTTTCTCAAGGAAAATACATTGTGAAGCTTCTGGAAAGATTTGGAATGGTGGACTGTAAGTCCGTGTCGACACCGATGGAACTCAACTTTAAGAAGTTGAGTGGCAGCGCTGCTGGGCCTATCTTGGCCAATCCTACTGAGTATCGTCAACTCATAGGAGCTTTGACGTTCTTAGTGAACACCCGACCAGATATATGTTTTGCAGTGAACACTTTGAGTCAACAGATGGTTGAGCCTCATCACTTTCACTGGGTTGGTGCCAAGAATCTTCTGAGATATCTTTGGGGCACGATAAACCATGGGCTGAGATACACTGTCGGGAGTGTGACACTCCGTGGATATACTGATGCCGATTACCGCGTTGTAGGACCGTAAAAGTACCAGATGCTACTTCGCATTTGGAACTCGCTTATATCATGGATTAGTAAGAAGAAAAAGTCAGTACGTGAAAGTACCACGGAGGTCGGTAATACATTGTAGTGAGTATGGCTCGTTGTAGCGGTACTTGCTGCGAGTGAGCTGCTTGGGATGTGACAGATACCACCGTGATACTTTCAGAATGCCAAAGGGGGACTCGATTGTTTCGAGAATCCCCGTGTTCCACGATCGATCCAAGCATATTGATATCAGGTGCCACTTTATCCAGGATATGGTATAGCGAGGCGTCGTAAGGCTCCATCATATAGGAACTGATGAGCAGATCGCGGATATTCTCACAAAGCCCCTGGGGAAGGTCAAGTTCCTAACCTTCCGTGAGAGTCTTGGTATCGTGGAATGACCCTATGTTGAGGGTCCTGTTGGACGATGAGCTCTAGGAGCTTTAGGGGGGATTTGGGGATAGCTTCTCGGAGCTATAAGAAACCACAGGGCTAGGCTTGCTGAACCTTGTTGGTGTGCTTCTGCCCCACCATCGTCATGATTGAGTTGGTTCACCTCTCATTATCTGTGCCCCGTATGCATCCTACCCATTGAGTTCAGGGCTTATGGGAAGTACCTCTCATTTGGCCAGTGAGGTGGGAAAAGTTAGAGACTAGTAGCAAAGATTGATGGACACATCAGAGATTGTCGCACTCTCTATCTAGGATGGCACGGTCTAACCACTTGATCTGGGATCAAGTATAGTGAGGTTTTAGACCTCCAATTGACTTTGGGTCAGGTAAACCAACTTCGGGTTGGTATGAGACTCTTTGTGAGTCCTATAGAGGTTTCAAACCTCTGGGTTGAATCTTTCAGCTGAGAATGATGTCTTTGTGATTGACCCACTTCTGTTCTGAAATAAAGAATCCAAAAAAGTAAGTTACAGCGAGATGATGCACAATGTTTGGATTGCACAGGTGGATGGAGTTCTCCCTAGTTGAGAGGGAGTGTTACTTTTGGACAACTAGGTCAAAACTCCATGTTGTGATGCTTAGATGAAGATACCAATAATTTTATTGGGTTCCTCTTTCGGAGAGGTGCAAGATCGATCTAAATATCATCTTGATCCGATGAGCAGAACATTTATTTTGAATTTATTCACGATATGTGCAGGTCAGCCTTAAGGTTTTGTGCCCCAGCAGTTGTGTCACACACCCTCACTGATGGATATATATTGGTCAACGTTGGAGGACATTTTCACTCATCTCATCCTCACACATTTCTCTCTCCTCATCGGATTGGTTCAATGACCTTGGTGGCTCTTCTCTCCACACGTGGGAAAATTCTAGTAGCAGCACATTTCTAATTTCGGTCTAGGGTTTCTGCAGCAAAATTTGATCAGAGTTGACTTTGGTCAACGCAAGGTCAAATCGACCTAAAACTCTCCCAAAAGTTTGATTTTCCTAATCTGCATTTTCTGGCACTATTCCTGAGGCAAAATGTTGACTTTGACTTTTCAGCATTGACCTAGCTGCTCCTGCTATTTGTGTTGACCGTTGACTTTTGAGTTGACCGTTTGGCTTTCCTAGAGGGTTGTGTGACGTTGCTAGTTGGTTGACCATATTGAGACTTTGTTGGTTGAAGCATCCTGTTGACCGCCATAACACACCAACACACTTACATATTTCTGGCTTGTCTTCTGTTGATCTACTGGTATGTTCTATCATCATTTTACTTTATTTTTTATGTGATTGTTGTCTAATATTGAAGAGAAAGTAAAGTTGTATCAAGCATAGAGCATCTACATAAATTTATAGGTCCCCATCTTGGCTTCTTAGGCTGGAAATAAAACTTGAGACCCAATTGATAATTGTAATTCTCCGACTTTTAAATATTAACCATGAGTTCCTAATTTTATTCTAGCTCCTTTGTTTATATGATCATCACCCAAGATTTTACAAAGAAACTAGTAAGGGTCCCTAGCTTGGCCTCTTAGGCTGGACAAAAAACTTGAGACCCAATTGATAATTGTAATCCTTCAACTTTTTAATATCAACCGTGACTTCCTCATTTTCTTCTAGCTCCTTTGTTTGCATATGATTAGCACCCTAAGATTTCCATTCTCACCCTCAAAAAAATTATTCAATAGCTCCTTTGTTTTCATATCAGCACAATGTTCTTGAATGTGAATCTTTTTGAAATATAATTCATCTCCATCAATGACCTCTCTTACAAAATGGTACTTAATTTCAATATGCTTAGTCAAATTATGATAAATTGGTTTTATAGCCAAACAAATAACACATCCACCATCACATAATCCACTTATGCTATTCTGTGTTATAATTTTACCAATAAGAACTTTCAACTAAAGAATTAAATAAGGAATTTTATTTATTCTATTGTCATTTAGCTATTTATATAAGTAATTTTCCATCAATCATCTTACTCCTGGCATAACCAAATGTTGTAACTGCAAATTTACATCAATAAGCAACCATTGAAGTAGAATGTTTATATTAGTAAGAGATTTTTCTCTCTTTTTTTTTTCAAATAATCTTTATCTAATATTTATTCTTTTAGAAATAGGAGTTTTTATATTTAGTAATTTAGTTTTTCAAGATGATCTTCCCAAATTTCTATTCCTTTTGTCTACCTTTGCACCTTTATGGGAAATTACTAGTTTAAAATATTCTTAATAGTGTGCAAATTAAATTTTGAAACATATCTTCAAATTGTTATGCCCTTTTAGCTCCTTTAATTAAATTTATTAATTTAAAAAATATGTTATATGAGTAAGTGTCATATGAAGTGATTTATGGTTTTTTGGACATTGATAAGCCATGGTATTGGCTCATGCTATTGTAACAAAGCTATTTAAAAATTAAAAATATCTATGGTAAATGAAGTTTTTAAATACATGGTCCATGGGGTCTTGGATAGATTGTGATAGGATGCCTTGTTAAGGCACTCCTAGATGTTAAGTCACTAGTCCAATTCCCTTCCTTATTCAGGTGTTATTCTTGGACATGACCATACATGACCATGATGTAGCCTCACCAATGTCGAACTTACAAAAGAAACGTTTTTAAATACATATATGTTAAGCTAATATATTTATTTTTAATAATAATAATAATTTAAAATAAGTTATAATATAGTTATTTTTTATGATTGAGAGAAATTTTAGGAGAATGTTTAATCTTGTCCAACATTTGAGGTGGTCACTTCTCCCACCCTCTCTGATTTTGAAAGTTAATGATTACAAACAAGAGTTGTGAATCCTTTAATAGGAGACATCCAGAATTATCCATTAAAGAATAATATTGAAATGATAATGAAAGTATTTGTTAAAGAATAATAATAATATTAAATTATTACTATAATAAATACCAAGATATTAAAGCTTTTTTAAAGGCAAGCAAAGGTCCAAATGTAAGGAAAGATCCATGAGAATTACTTTCTAGCATTCAACTTCCCTTTATCCAAGGAACTATAATAAGATTGCTCTGATCCTTGCAATGTTTCGTCTATCTTTTCAACCATGAACGCCATTCGTAGCTAGCTAAGATCTGTCAAAGACCCTGTAGAACCTGGAAACTTGAAAGGTGTTTATTTGGTCCCACGTTCATATGGGACCCCTACATTGGAGAAATGAATTGTTCCATAAATTAAAGGGTTCATGTTTTATCATTTCAATCACTAGAAATTAAATTAAAAAAAAGCCTAATAAGTTAAATAGTAGTTGGATTCCATCCCTTTATTCTTAGGTTTGATCTTTTGTTTTTTCTCTCTCCTCTTTTTGGCGATTCCTTTTCTTCTCATGTTTTCTTATCCTTGATATTTTTATCAATAATGTAAACGATTATGTTTGTACATTTATTCTAATTGAAATTTTCCCATTTTTTATAGTTTTATAGGTCTTTTTTTTAATTATTGTTAGTGTTTCGCATTTTATTATAAATATTATAATATTTAATTTCTTTTATATTTTTCTAATTTTAGTTTTTTCTCATATAAATTTTATTTATAAAATTTATTTAATTTATAATCTCTAGTTTTGGATTTAGTGGTTGCATCTCTACTATATAATTTTCCTAAATTGTGTTGATGATAAATCATAGTAAGTGGTTCGAAACCAGTAGGACTCAAAAAACCTATGTGATTTATCTATAAGAGTCTTTAAAGAAATCATGAATCACAAAACCATACATTCATAGATTAGATTATATAATTAGTTGTTAAGAGAATGGGTCAAGTCAATAGATTAAATAAAAAATAATCGTTGAGAAGTAGGGTCACTGAATAAATAAATGATAATCAAATTGAATAAAAGAGAATTAAAATAGATAAATGGAATGGTTATTTTTTAAGATAAAATTAAGGAGGATAATGGAAAGGATTGAAGTACACTGTCAAACAATTTATTAAAAAGAGAGGAAAATTAGAGTAAAATTAGAAAATATAGATAAAATTGAAAGGATAAATAATCTAAAAATACATTGGATAAAACAAAATGTAAAAAGATATTTAAAGAAATTTATTATGTCAAAATATTATTAAATATAAGGAAGAAAAAAAGATTATTTAATGAGTCAGATGGTGGATAACTAGTTGCCAAAAATGACTTAATTTATAGTCATCCTGTGGATTAAAATTTTTTGGTTGTATCTTTCGAGTTAAAAGAGTGTTCAACTATGGCGGACTTCCATATCCTGAGATGATTGGTATCAACAACACCGTACTCTTTAAATTAGGTGTGATGAGGGCATCCGTTGTACTGTTGAGCCAGCCGCAACAGAAATTAGCTGTGATGAGGGCATTCATGAG
>JAXQQM020089686.1:0-33981 GCA_034641835.2 Pinus albicaulis | reverse complement strand
GTTGCCGGGGAACGAAGAGTCGAAGATTTTCCTTGGGTTTTGTTTTACATTTCCTCTGGTTGTTTAGAGAGGAGGAAATAGTACGCTGTGATTGTTTGAAAATATCTCTGGCTCCCAAGAAACCTCACATGAGGTCAGATACCTCTCAGCAAACAGTTCCCGTTTTGTCAAATCCTGAGAAGCTTGTTTCAAAAAAGGGCTAGAAACCAAAAATATTAGATACACCTGAAACTACACTGCTCGCACCTGGCAGCAGTTCACACATTTTCTCATCCAAGAAAGCTTCCAAGAAACTCATTTTCTCGGAAGAAGAATCATCACCATCACCCATTCATTTTCAAGAACCCACATTAGAAGAGCAATCTTTGGAGTTTGTGTCTTTTCCTTTTATAGAAAATCAGGCCCATATAGCTGCCAGCTCTTCTGCGATCGTTCATAGTCCAATTCCTATATCAGTTGTTTCACCTCATTCATCTTTTCCCACAACTGGTATTCATTTTACCCTCGCTCAAGGAGCAGTTAACCCGGGCGTAAACATGGCAGTTCCTGCAGCCCCTGCTTTCTTGATGAACAGATATGCACCATTAAATCTACCACAACCACTGCATGATATGCCTCAGGAGTATCTCAAGTTACTCCCTAGATTTACTGGTGAAGATGAAATAACTGCAGAACAGCACTTGCCCCTGTTTTGCACTTTTGCAGAGAATTTAAATGTTGAACATTTGGATGTTGTTATGAGACTCTTTGTTCAGTCTCTAAGTGGAGAGGCAAGGAAATGGTTCAAAGGATTGCCGAATGGTTCCATTAATGATTGGGATGCCCTAGAAAGACGTTTTATTGAGAGATGGGGCGAAAAAAGGGACCACGACTATTCTTTGACAGAATTTAATGCAATCAAGAAGAAATTTGATGAAAATATGAATGATTTTGTTAAAAGATTTAACAAACTGTATAATAGTTTGCCTGTTGAAATGAAACCCCCTCCTATTGGAGCAAGGGTTGTTTTTGCTGGTGCTTTTGAACCAGAATTCAGTTTCACATTGAGGGAAAGAAGGTCTCCTACGTTGGAACAGATCCAAACTGATGCTTTGGAGATTGAAGCCAATATGTCCGCTGCTGGTAAAGTCTCAGATAAAGGAAAGGCTAAAGAAGAAGCCTCAGCTCAAGATCAGAGAATTGAAGACATGACTAAGGTCATAAAAAATCTTTCAAATAAATTGGTAAAGTTGGAAATAGATAGTAAGCCTGCAAGACAGAATAGAGGTGTTTTTAATCCCCAATTTAAAAAACAGCCCCTGCAAATTCTACAAAGAGAAAGAAAAGATCAAGATCAGGTGCAAGCACCTTTGTACATAGAAGCAGCCCCGTCCCGTTCAGCAAATGAAGATGACGAGAGAGAAGATGATGCTCGGATCTCTGCTGTGTATATGGAAGATGATGAAACAGAAGAAGAAATTGATGAAGAAGGGGTGAAGGAAGAGGAAGAAGCTGATCTCTCATTCGATCAAGAAGAGATGGATGATTACTGCAGACAATTCACAGACTTTATGCAATCTGAGTTGCATAAAAAGTATGATTTGAGGTCAAAAAAGAGGTTGAGGACGCAAGATAATGAAGAAAAGGAATCAGAAGTAGCACCTAATCCAATGGCGACTCCATTACAGAAAGGAAAGCAACAAGCTGAAAATTCCCAGACGAAAGTTAAAGATTCTAACATTTTGGAGAAAGTGGTTACGGTTTCTAATCAGAATCTAAATTCCAAAAAATATCAAGAAGAACCTGAAAATTTGACAAAATCAAATCAAACTTTCAGCTTGTCGAAAGAGTTAGAAAAAGTGAAAATACAAGTACCTCTTCTTGAACTAATAAAAACACCGGGTTACAAGAAAGAGATCGCTGAATTTATCAATCTGTCTCAACCTGACGAAGTGAGCGATACAGTGAATCTGCAGGAAGAAAAGCTAGTGGTGACATTTGGACCTCATGTGGAAGAGGTAGATTCGTCTGTTCCTCCTTTTTATATATCTCTTCTCTTGCATGATTTCGTTTTGCACAATTGTATGCTAGATTCTGGCGCATCACACAATCTGATGCCATTGAGTGTGATGAAGGAGTTAAATTTACAAATCACCAAGCCATACAGAGATCTTTACTCCTTTGACTCGAAGAGGGTTAAGTGTGTAGGTCTTATTAAAGATATGGTTGTTTCATTGGCTCAAATCCCAGCCAAAAGTATTACAATGGATGTTGTAGTGGCAGATATTCCAGCCAGGTTTGGTATGTTATTATCTAGATCATGGGGGGCGAAGCTTGGGGGAGTTTTGAAACTGGATTTTACATATGCTATTATTCCCGTTTTCAATGGCGAAGAAAGACGGTTATATAGAGAAACTAGATTTGAAAAAACTGCTACCAAGAAAGATGCAAGTAATTCACCAATTTATGGCCAAGAGAAGGACGACCTGTCTTGTTTCATGCCGCATGAGTATGCAGAATTTGCTGAAGAATCTCAAGGGAAGATTGATTCAACAATTTTACATAAGGAACTACATTCAGATAAGCTGTGGAAGTGTTATTTTGATGGCTCGTTTTCCAAAGAAGGCACGAGAGCTGGTTTCATCTTTGTTTCTCCGGAAGGTAATCTGGTACCTTTTTCTTTCAAATTGGAGTTCGAATCCACTAATAATGTCGCAGAATATGAGGCATTAATTATTAGTTTGCAGACAGCTAAGCAGATGGGAATTAAATCTATGACTGTGTTTGGAGATTCAGAATTAATTATAAGACAGATCAAGAATTTATGCCAAACCAAACATCCCAGGTTACGAGCATATCGGAATGAAGTATGGGATCTGATTGAAAATTATTTCGAAGCATTTAATTTAAAGTTTTTTCCAAGAGAAGAGAATAGACTTGCTGATTCTTTGGCTGTTGCAGCAAGTACATTCAAGCCTCCTATCAGCTTGAAACTAAGGTATGAAATAGAGATGAGACATAGACCTTCGATTCCTGACAATATTAAACATTGGCAGGTCTTCGAAGATGATGAACAGATTAAGCAGTTTCTGTTGATGACTGAAGATTTTGAAGATCATCAGATTGATTTGGAAAGTGATGAAGACGAATTGGCTGGTGAGACCCTTAAAAAGAAGATTGGTGGTCAAGAAATTATTCAGTTGAAAGACAATGTCTTGCCAAGAGGCTTAGTACCTCTCGAAAGACTGTTCGGGGCTAATGACGTTGCCGTGAATCAAAAGAAAATGAACCAAGATGAGCAGGTGGAAGATTGCAACCTGGGTACTCAACAGGAGCCTAAAATGGTCAAATTGTTCAAAGGGATCCCGAAGGAATATAAAGAAAGGTACGTAGAGTTGTTCAAACAATTTAAAGATGTATTTGCTTGGTCGTATGATGATTTGAAAACATATGATAAGAGCATCATACATCACAAAATTCCACTCAAGGATGGAGTCAAGTCACATAAACAGAAGCTTAGGCAGATTAACCCTTTGCTGTTGGCTCCGATCGAAAAGGAAATAAAGAAATTTCTGCAAGCCAAGATAATCGTTCCACTCAGGTATTTAGATTGGGTTTCTAATCTTGTACCCGTCCGAAAGAAAAACGGAGAGATAAGGCTATGCGTAGATTTCAGGAATTTGAACAGGGCTTCATTAAAAGATAATTATGCTTTGCCGAAAATGGATTTTTTCTTACAGAAAGTGACTGGTGCTTATAGATTGTCTATGGTGGACGGGTTTTCAGGGTATAACCAGATAGCTGTGGAGAAGGAATATCAGAAGAAAACCGCTTTCACTACGCCTTGGGGAACATTCATGTACGCCAGAATGCCATTTGGCCTGATGAATGTAGGGGCCACATTTCAGAGGGCGATGGATATCGCGTTTGTGGGAGACAAGTTTGTGGTGGTTTATTTAGATGATGTCACAATTTTTTCGAAATCTGATGAGGAGCATTTACAGCATTTGCAGAAAGCCTTCATGAAGTGCAGAAAGTTTGGATTATCACTGAATCCTAAGAAGTCTTTGTTTTCCCTGGAGGAGGGTAAATTACTTGGCCACATTGTTTCAAAGGAAGGAGTGAAGATTGATCCAGCGAGGGTCGAAGCAATTCAGTCAATTCCTCTGCCGCGAAGTAAGAAAGATATTCAACGATTTCTCGGAAAAATTAATTTTCTAAGGCAGTTTGTCCCTAATTATGCAGAGATCGTTAAAAAGATAACAGACATGTTAAAAAAGAATGCTGAGGTGAAGTGGGAAAAGGAAGCGAGGGAATATTTTCAGAGAATCAAAGAGGCTTTAAAGGAAGCACCTGTTCTAATCAGTCCAGACTATTTGAAACCGTTCCAAATCTTTTCATTTGCTTCTTCCTCAACTATTGCAGCTGTGTTATTGCAAAGAAATGAAGAGAAGCAGGAACAGCCAGTTGCATATTTCAGTAAAGTTCTCCGAGATGCAGAATTGAATTATAATATATTGGAGAAACAGGTGTACGCTCTAGTAAAAGCACTGAAAGCTTTCAGAACTTATTTCCTTCATTCTCAGATCTTAGCGTACGTTCCCAATTCGGCTGTAAAAGACGTGCTAGTACAAAGCGACGTGGAAGGTAAGAGGGGAAAATGGATTGCTAAAATTCAAGAGTATGATTTGGATGTAAAACCAACCAAGCTGGTTAAAGAATTGGGATTGGCCAAATTATTGACAGAATCCAACTTCCAAGCATTGGGAATCAATTTTCTGGCCCCTGTAGAAGAAGCCGATGGAGAAACACGTGATAATCAATCAAAGACAACAATTAAGTATAAATTTCTCTGTTCAGAATGATATAAGGATATTGTACACTATTTATGCTTTCTTTCATGTCCCCCTTCAATTAATAGAGCTAAATACAGGGCTTTGAAACTTAAGGCTCAACCTTATGTCATAATCGAAGCAAAGTTATATTGGAAGGATCCAGCTGGTATGTTGTTGTTATGTCTAACAGAGGAAGAAATTTCAGAAGTGATGAAAGAATATCATGAATGCTTATGTGGAGGGCATTACAGCTGGAAGGTAACTGCTCATAAAACATTCAAATCAGGTTTCTATTGGCCGAATGTGTTTTCTGATGTTTACAAAACAGTCAAAAGTTGTCAAAAATGCCAATTATTTGCAGAGAATAAAAAGCTAGCTCCATTACCTCTTCTCCTAGTTTTTATTGAAGAACCTTTTAGACAATGAGGGTTGGATTTCATTGGAGAAATCAATCCACCATCCAGTGGGCAGTTTAAGTGGATCCTTACTGCTACAGATTATTTTACAAAGTGGGTGGAGGCAATTCCCACCAGGAAGGCAAATGATTTGGTGGTTATGAAGTTTTTGGAGGAGAATATTTTTAGCAGGTTTGGATGCCTAGTGAAGATTGTGACAGATAATGCCCAGGTTTTCAATTCACTCAGGTTTATTAATTTTTGTCAAACTTACAATGTAATATTGTCTCATTCTACAGCTTATCATCTGCAGGGAAATGGATTAGAAGAATCCTCCAATAAAACATTGGTAAGAATTTTGAAGAAAACAATCAGTGAGAATCAAAAGAATTGGGATACGAAGCTAGTTTTTGCCTTGTGGGAAACAAGGATGACTACTAGGAGGTCTACCGGCAAGTCTCCTTATGAGCTCGTATACGGCACTCAAGCTTTATTCCCCACACAATTGGTAAAACCTGTGATTTCTTTTCTCCAAGATGCTCAAGCAGAACCAAATGCCATGATAAGAAGAATGAACAATGTGATGGAACTAAGTGAAAACAAAAATCAAGTTCGGGACAACTTGCTCACTTATCAGCAGAAGATGAAGGTAATATTTGATAGAAAAGCAAAGGAAGTTTTGTTTCAGAAAGGAGATTTAGTATTGAGATGGGATACATGAAGGGAAGATAAAGGCAAACACGGTAAATTTGATCCCTTGTGGTATGGCCCATTCAAAATTAATGAAGTCAGAGGAAATAATACTTTCATGTTGGAAAATCTGGAAGGAGAAGTGCTGGATATGCCTGTGAATGGGAAATATCTCAAGCATTATTTCTGACATTAAGCAGTTGCTGGTTCATCATTGTATATATCCGGTGTGGTCATTATACATTTTCATCAAGCAATATGTGACTCCATGCCCGAGGTGAAGGCACTAATCTGCAGGTTCTTAGTGTTTCGTGGTAAAAACACTATCCCCAGGTGGAGCCAGATGTTGTGGATCATTATCTACATATCCTTTTTATATTTCATTTTGAAATTTTAAAAAGAAAAAATAAAAAAAATAAGAATTCGAAAATATGCTATAGTATGAAGTTTTTAATACTTTAGCATAAAAAAGAGAGGAATGCAATGTATTTCCATTTTTATTTATATACATGAAGCGGTCATCAACCTTATGTTGATATATATATATATATATATTAAGGTTAAGACCCGAACAAATTCCTGAGCGGAAGTCACAATCATACAAAGAAGTTTGCGGATATGCTATTGCGGGGGGTGAATTAGCCCGTCGGTTATCAAATCCCGATCCCTCGTAGTTGACCGGTCAGATCTTAGAAATGTGGTGATCAACGGTTCTGATTAATTACGGGTGGTATGGATCGAACTTCTCCGCTGTACTCACAGACCCCCCGCATGACGTCATCAGCCAAGATGGAAGACAACTGTCATCCACTGCCAACTGTTTCTCCGCGTCACTCCTGCATTTATTATGGTTTCCGTAGCCTATAAAAGGATTCTCCCGTTCCATTTTGATTTATTTGTGACTGTTTGCCTTGTTTAACCGCGTCCCGCCACCTTTGCATTACCCATTGCCTCACGAATTGCTTTCGAATTCCTGTCAGCCATGGCCAAGCGAACATCGTTGTCTGGTTCATCAAGTCTCAGTCCCCTCCTAGATAGCGTGAAGGATGTTCATGATACCGCGTCGTCCGTCAACCACCCCCTATTGCATTACCAAGTAACCCTGAACACTGACAAGTCCCCTGTGTTCTCTGCTATGAAAAGTTCGGGTGTGTTGTCCGCTTGTGTTCCGAAAACTCACTTCTTCCCTGAATTCATTTCTTGGTTAGTTTCGTCTATGTACCCTGGCAAGTGTTTCGTTATGAATTCTCAGGGGGAAAATATCCTGCGGGTTTCAACACAATTAATGCGTCAAGCATTATGTTTTCCAGAAGATGAGTCTCCATTGTAGTTCTCTGAAGATTCGTTGGCTCAGTATTTCGAGGAGCTTTCAAATGAAGAGTTTAATCGTTGCATGTCATTTTTGATACCGAATCCAGAGAAAACTCAATTTGAAGCAGGAAAGTTCAGTCTGGAGGCGTTCGGTGTTCAGTATAGGCTAGTTCTTAGCTGCATTACGGAAATTTTGGGAAGAGATGATGATCACGAAATTGATAAAGCAGTCCTGGGGATGTTCATTCTGATAATGAAACCAGGTGTGGTGCTAGACATCCTGTCTTTTTGGCAAGAAGTAGTAAATTCCCAATTGATCGCCTTCCCTCTAACAGGTTTTTTCAGATTTCCATCATTGATAGTCTACTTATTTTTATATCAAAATGTTGAAGAGTTCATGAGTGTGGGTTTAAATATAATGGATAGTAATAAAAATAAGCAGTCAGTTTTGCTTTGGACCGATATGGTTAGAAAAGAAGAGAACGAAGCCGGGCTGTTTGAATTTTCTGACCATTTCATGTCTACTGCTTATAAAATTCTAAATGGAACTCTTCCTCCATGCTTTCTGCCAAAGGCCCAGGAGTTCTTACAGTTGGGACCCAATTGTAAATTTGGAGATTGGTTTGTATTTGAAGATTACTCTGAGATAAGGCTGTATGGAGTTATTATTGAGCCCTATAGGCTCCCAACCTTTGTTCCCATGAGACTTTTTGCTTTGGAATTTATAAGGAAAAGTCTTAATGTAGATCAAGTTCATTTTCTGCCCATGAAGAAAGGATTGATGTACAAGTTGCCTATGAGTGTAGGCCCTTTTGTTGTCAACACAAGACAAGCTTTTGAAGAAGTATCAAATATATTGGAAGGGACGCAGTTGTTGTTGGGAGAGAAATGGCCCTATGATCCACATGGAATAATTTCTCAGAAAAGGGTTGAGAATGGGTATGCTGCATTTACTCATGTAAGTAAACCTGATTTGGAGAAACTGGCTAATCCAGGAGGGTCAAGTTCATCAAAGACCAGTATTCAAACACCTGCAATTTTGGAAAGACTGAGCAAAAGAGGTAGAGAGGATGTTATTGAAATCGATGATGAGGAGCCCCGAGAGGAAAAAAGGACCAAAATAGCAGAAGACCATTCCTCCAATTCACTTGGTTTTACTCTCTAGGTCAATGAAGAACAAGATTGCCCCTCATCTCCTAATAGACAGGAACTTCATTTGGAGAAGGCTCCTTCCATGAAGCAAGTGTTCACACAGATTGAGGAAAGGAACCAGAGGATAAAGGCCAATATAGAAGCACAAGCAGAGCACAATATACCTGCTGACCAAACCAGATTATTGACTGTGATGGATCTGGAGAAAGATCAGTTTAAGATGGCTCTGTCACATCCGACAGGAATGTCCCTTGGACCTTCGGGCAGCTTTAAGGAGTTAAACATAGTCATGGATGTTAAAAAAATCCCCTTGTGGGACAAAATGAATCTTCACATGCAGACCGGTGAGCTGATTGTAAATGATTTGAGCAAGACCAATGCTACAACAGTCAAGACTGAAAACATGCTTGCTAAGGTCATCAAACAATGCAAAATGGAGAAGGCTAATGCAAGGGCATTAACAACTCAAAATGAAGAGCTGAAGAAGATCATTATGAAAATCGGTGTGGATCCAAATGATAAAGCCGCAATTCAAAAACTTATGAAAAGTGCAGAAGCAAAAATATCTTCATTAAGGAAAAAGTTGAAATTACCAGCTACAGAGCACTCATTGGCGGACGAAGTAGCTGAGGTTGAAAAGGATAAAGAGGAATTGCGACAGCAGTTGATGAAGAAGGACGAAGAACTCACTAAGGTAAAGCAGACTGCTATAACCTTACAGAATCAAATCGAGAACCATACTTGTACTTTTGATTTTTTTGCAGGTGGAGCTGATCCTCAAGCCCAGGTTGTTCAGCTAAACACAGAATTAAAGATGGCGGAAAGAGATTGTAAACAAGCCCAGTCAGAATTGGCCACAGTTATCAAGATGATGCAAGGATGGGAAGGAAAAGCACATGAGAACGAGCAGAAGCTACAAAAAGCTGAGGATGAAATCAAAGAGCTCAAGGAGAAATTAAAGGGAAATATTTCCCTTATCAAAGCTAAGGATATCATCTGGAACGAGATCATTTCAGAAATGCAGTCAAAATGGGATTCCATGAATATAATTTCCAGAGAGAAAAAAATTGTTTTAGAGCATGAAAAGGAGCTATTATCGGAGAAGCAGGCCGCTATTAAAAGAGCGAATTGGGCCAGAAAATTCATAAATTTTATTAATTTCAAGACAGATGAAGAGTTAGGAGATATGGGGATACAGGATAGGTACTTCTATGCTGAAGAGGTAAATAAAATGATCATCAAAAGCGACCTTCTAAAGGCCTCAGAGAAGCGGTTACAGGGAATTAAAGAGATAATTAAGAAATTTGATATTTCATTTGACAAGTTGACGAGAACAGGTTTGCCCTCGTGCTGGACGGAGAGAGGGGAGATTATGTCCTGGAAATTCTATGAAGATCAATTGATATTTGAAAAAAGCAGAGCAGATGGCCGGCATGAGAAGACACAGATTTTGAAGGGAGAAATGGTATTTAATTTCTTACAAAGGCATTTCCTTCTGCTATGGATGGTGAAGACATTGTTTACAGGTAATCTTACTCACAGTCAGGTTGTTGCGTTTACACTGGAATATCATCGTTATAAGAACGCTCCGACGACTCAGGATAAGCTCTGGAAAGAATGCAAAAGATTTTCTATGGACACAGACAAAGGAACTCCAGCCACTCAGCCACCAATAGTCATTGAGACAGCCAATATTTCAGGAGCATCAGCTCCCTTAGATTAGGGATTGTCACATTTTATTATGTTTTAAATGCAGTCATGTAAATGTAATAGAACTTTACGAGGCATGTACCTCCACTAGGTGAGCAGTTAAGCAGTTAGAGTTAGTTAGAATTGGTTTCATTACTGGAAACCATTTTTATCATATTGTATTTAAAGACAATGGAAAGAAGGAAGAAGGTTCCGAGTTTTGGACCTTGAAGGCTAATTTTGTAAGGAACAATATTGAATGAATGAAAAGTTTTGCAAGTTTCCATTATTCCATCTGTGTTGAAGAGTTTTCTTGGTTTTCATTTCATTTCCATATCTGTGAACAAAGTAGCGTGATTTGAGCAGCAGGTCTCTTGATATTTATGTATCTAAGAGTTAAACATCCTTAATGGGCGCTCCTCTATTTTAGCTTATTTGTTACTCGCTTCTTCAGGATTTTATAATGGTAGTTTCTGTTTTAAGCAGCATGGAAAATTAAAATCCTTTTATTTCTTCGTCTTCCATTCGCTCACTTCAATATAAAGGAAACATGGCATTGCAGAACTTGTAAAGATTTGGTATTTGGGAAATATATTATTAATATTTGAAGGTTTAATAAACAGAGACAGACATACATTTTGTGACATAATCTTTAATGTCTTGAGCACGGATTCCTGTACACAGCAAGGAATGAAGCTTCTTTCAAATGTCACAGGTCTGACCTGATTTGGATTCTCCAAGACAAAGTTGTGTCCAATCTCCCACAATGACCTAATTCTGGACTGGTTTAGTAGAGCGAACTTGTACGACTCGCCACGTGTCACTGTTTTGTCCTTTGTCTCTGAAATTGATAGCCCAGAAATCGGTCTGTGTACTTGCGACCACTTTTCACCTTCAGTCCACTGCCCAGAGAGAGAGTTATTGAACTTTTCCCATGATCACCTCTTTGAGATGAAATTCAGGAGCCTGAAAAAGCACTACCTTCCACAGATCATATCTCCAAAAATATTGCGAACCAAGCTCTGAAATTTTTGACGAATTTCCTCAGGATTTCAGCTTCGCACCATATGAATTTCAGATTCTGAACCTTCGTAGAAAAAACGTTATAGCGCAAATGCCACGATGACCTGTTTAGGAGCCTGAAAAAAGACCTAACTTCCACAGATCATATCTCCTAAAATATTGCGAACCAAGCTCTGAAATTTTTAGAAAATCTTCCTCAGGATTTCGGCTTCGCACCCTAAAAATTTCAGCTTCTAAAACTTCGTAGAAAAAAAGTTATAGCGAAAATTCCACGATGACCTATTTGGAGCAGCGAAACCCTAGAATCTGGCTACGATGCAAATGTTGTGTAACCAACTCCAAAAATAGAAGAAATGAGATATCAACGCCTTAGAAATAAGCCACTTCGGGCAACCTCCAATACATTACATGAATGATCAATTCTTGGATGATTCAATTTACAAAACCTCCTTTCTATATATAGGAGTCAATGGGGCCATAATGTAATCCCAGTGGGCCACAATGTAATCCTAGCCGACCTAACAATAATAATTTAGGGGCACAATAATAACAGAATGGGGGTTACAAGGGTACAATAATAACAATAAAGGGGTTACACTAACAACAATAAGGTACTATACTAGTAATATAGGGACCTAACATGCAATCAATGAGAATTCAAGATCAAATTGAGAGGCAATGGCCTCACCAGCTACAGATCTAGCAACCTTCTTTTTCTTCTTCTTTTGTGGACAATTAGTAGCAAAATTCCCATGCTCGTGACAATGAAAACACTTCACCTTCGACATGTCCTGCTTCTTGCCATTCTTGGACTCAGATTTTGAATGGAATTTCTTCCACTTCCCCTTACTCACCTTGGAAGGCAAAGCAAAATCCTCTTCATCCTCATTCTTAGATGAAGATCCATCTCTGGTGTTCCGTCTGAACTCCTACTACACCAAATCTGACCAGAGTCGTTCCAAATATGGCAATTTTTCCCTTCCATTGACAGAGTCTTGATAACTGTGCCAACTCTTGGGAACTCCTAAGAGAGCCGAGCTCACCAAATCATAAACAGAAATTGTTATTCCAATGATCCCTAGTTTCATCCCGACATTCAACAAACTTTGTTAGATATTTTGGAATGGTGTCGCCCTTTTCCATCTTGATCTTCCTGAGTTTATATTTTAGCACCAATTTCCTATGGTCGTTGTTGCATTGGAATAGATCCATCAAATCCTTACACATTTCATATGGTGTGGCTTTCCCATGGAGGCTTGAGACAATGTTGTCTCATACTCCCTCTAACAGGATCCTCCTCACCTTTTCCACTTTCTTTTGCCATGCATTAAGATTTGCAACATCTGCAGCATCGGGTTTAGGAACATCTTTGTCATAGAATTCCTTCAACCCATTGTCTTCGAGTACCACCTCCATCCTTTCCTTCCAAGAAATGTAGTTCAAGCTTCCCTCGAGTGCATACTCTAAACTCAATCCATTGAAAGCCATTTTGATCTTGAATCAACTATAGCACTAAGAAAGTCTTTCTACAAATTCAAATTCTATCTAGTCACAAACTCAACTCCTGCTTCACTTCTGCCATTTCTTTTGCTCTAATACCATGTAAAAATTATACAACATGCATGTATATATTGGATTCACATGATCTAACAATCTACTAAAGTTAAATATTGAATCGCTTCTACAAATATTTTGTGGAATTAAAAACATAATTGCCAATCACATGAAGAAAAGAAGAAATATCATTCACACACAACACAGATAATTTCACGGGGAAATTTTATAGCTAAAAACCCCACTGTCTTCTATTTTATATTCAGCATGGATCATGAAACAATTACATAAAAAACTCTTCTCACAAGAGCCCTCCAATACTCATCTAATTGTCTCACATTGTCATATGCAAAAATGAGCAACACATAGCCAATTATCAACCTCCAAACAATTTTCTTTTCTTGCGCAACCACTGATGGTATATATCCCTAAAATATAGGAATTCTTGCCCGCCTTGACTGCACAAGTATCATGGTAACTCCAATGGGTGTTTGCATGCATGTGTGCAAGCCAATCATCGTATAATTGATAGTCAACTTCCATTTCACCTAGAACTCAACTGGGTCTCCACTGAATCTAACATGCATGCATTTAATAATATTAAATCCTTAGTTGCATGTTAGATCACTGATTGTAAATTAATTAATATTTAATTCATTGAATCTCTCACTAGTGTATCTTCAGTTACAACCAACACAACTGAGTTTAACTCACTTAACTGAGTTAAACTTGTCAAACCAGGAGGTAACTCCTCAAATCAGAATGTTTATTGAATGAAGAATGAACATGTATTTATACATGGAGGTGAGGCTATTGGGATTCATCTCCCAATGACTCTTGGCCTTCCTTATTTCCTAATATTATTTATTATACAATATTACATATTCACACCCAACCCATAGGATTAGGTGTCAACATTCCCCCCTTTAATCCGAAGGGATGTTGGTGAGCCCAAGCATCGATTTGAACTTTTCAAACTTTTCTCTTCCAAGTGCTTTGGTGAAGATATCAGCAGTTTGCTCATTTGTGGAACAATGATGTAGATGGATGGTTTTGGCCTGAACATGATGTCGAATTATATGGTAATTTGTATTGATGTGCTTTGTTCGATCATGGAACTTTCGATTCTTGGCCAACTTTATTGCAGAAGTGTTGTCAATCATGAGTGGTGTGGAATACATTTGTTTCATCTGCAAATCTTCCAGGATTTTCCGGAGACACACAATTTCCTTTGTTGCTTCAGCTGCTGCCACATATTCTGCCTCGGTCGTGGAATCTGTTGGAACTGACTGTTTGCGTGATCTCCATGAGACAGCTCCTGATCCAAGACTCATGGTTTAACTTGTAGTAGACACCCATGTTTCTTTGTTGCCATCAAAGTCTGAATCAGAGTATCCCATCAAGCTGAAGTCGCCTACCTGTGTATATTTGAGTCCAAAGTCTTGAGTCCCCTTCAAGTACCTTAACACTCTTTTTGTAGCACACCAATGTCCTTCACAAGGTTTTTGTATGAACCTTGAGAGGATTCCAACAGCAAATGAAATGTCAGGTATGGTGGTGGTCAGATAGATAATACTTCCTATAAGCTTTCTATACTTAGTTGCATCCTCAAATTCCTTCCCTTCAATAGATGTGAGCTTCAAGTTTTGTTCCATTGGAGTGGTTAAGGGATTACATTCATCCATGCCAAAAAATTTCAAGAGATCTCCAATGTACTTCTTTTGAGAAAGAAATATAAATTTAGGATGTTGAATTACTTCAATACCCAAATAGTAATGAACATGACCCAAATCAGTCATTTCAAAACCTTTCTTCAATTCTTTCTTCATGGATGCAATATAGCTCTCATTGTTCCCTGTTATCAAAAGATCATCTACGTATACCACAAGATATACAACTGTTTTTCCAACTTTCTTAACAAACAAAGTTGCATCATCAAGATCAAAATGTTTGAAGTCAAGTTTCAGAAGATGCTCGGTTAATTTCTCATACCAGGATTGTGGTGCTTGCTTGAGTCCATACAAGGATTTTATAAGCTTGCAAACTTTGTGTTCTTGACCCTTTACAGAAAATCCTTCTGGCTGGGACATATAAACTTTCTCCTTTAGATCTCCATTCAAAAAAGCTGTTTTTACATCCATCTGATGGACTTTCCATCCATTCTGAGCTGCTAGGGAAAAGAGATTCCGGATGGTGGTCCATTTTGCTATGGGAGCAAAATTTTCTTCATAATCGATTCCTTCTTTTTGTGCAAAACCTTTTGCCACAAGCCTTGCCTTGTGCTTGTCAAGTGAGCCATCTACTTTATACTTGTTCTTGTAGACCCACTTATAGCCAATTGGTTTCGTTCCCAAAGGCAGATCAACCAACTTCCAAGTGCCATTCTTTATCAAGGCATCATACTCCTTTTGCATCGCTTCTTTCCATTCATCATGAGAAGCGACTTCTTTGAAGGAAGTTGGTTCATGATCTGTAGACAAACTCAATTCACAGTTATAAGAAATATCCATATCAACAGGAGAATCAGAATTATCTACATCACCTTCGATTTGTTGAGTGGAGCTTCTTGTTCCTATCTTTCCAACCTCATCAGGATGAACATTCTCCAGTGTCTTTGTCAGCCATATGGGAGGACCTTTCTGAGATGGCCCAAGCTGGTCATTTGACTGAGTTGGGATTGATTCAAGATTCAATCTCCTAATTCTGTCAATCACATCATCCAATGTGTCATCCGTGGTTGTTTCTTCATGTGGGGGAGAAAGTGCTTTAGGACATGATTCCACAGTTTGATTCAATATCGGAATCCCCCCTTCAAGATGTGGAATCTGATTATCAAATTCTTGGAAAGACTTTGCATGTGTGAATCTATCCAGGCGATCAAGTTGCCGCTCAACAACCTTGTCACTCTTGGAAGATTCAAGGAATATGAAATCTCTTGCTATCACAAACTTCTTATTTGCTTCATCATAGAGACGATATCCTTTGGAGGTATTGGAGTACCCCAAGAAGATACATTTTCTACTTCTAGCACCAAGTTTGTTCCTTTGACCCTTGGGTATCAAGGCATAACATGTGGACCCAAAGACCCTGAAATGCTTTACCGAAGGAATGTGGCCATGCCACATTTCAAAAGGAGTTTTGTTTCTAATTGAACTTGAAGGACACCTATTCTTTATGTAAACAACACATAGAACTGCATCAGCCCAAAATATCAATTTTACATTCTTGAAAAATAACATGGAGTAGACCATATTTAAAATAGTTCTATTCATTCTTTCAGCTACACTGTTCTGTTGGGGATTATATGGCACAATTGTTTGATGTTTGATTCCATGTTGACGAAGATAATTTTCAAATTCGTTTGAGGTGTATTCTTTTCCATTATCAGTACGTAGAGAGCCAATATGAGTTTGTGCATCATTTTCTATCCATGCATGAAAATTCTTGAATGTTTGAAAAGCATCAGACATATTCTTCAATAAGTAAATCCAACACATTCTGGTGTAGTCATCAATAAATTTCATCATGTATTTATTTCCATTTGCAGAAGAAATAGGCATAGGGCCACATAAATCTGAATGAACAAGCTCAATTTTTCTATGTGCTCTGGAGTGTGAATCATGAAATGGCTATTTGCTATGCTTTCCTAGAATACCAGCATCACATTCCTTAGGTTTTCTAGGAATTGTAGGCAGTCCATTAACACCATTTTTCTTCAACAAACGAAGGCTTTTATAGTTTAAGTGTCCAAATCTAGCATGCCATAAAAGACTTGATGGGAATGTACCTTCATCATGATGTGAATTGAATGCAAAGTTTTGAGCATGAGCAGATGAACCTTTCAGCTTTAAGAGTCTCCCTTCTTCTATTCCCTCCATGACAAGTGAGTGATCTGATGCTTTTCTGACCTCTGCCTTGCCATCAAACAAGTGAATGGAGTGTCCTTGCCGGCGGATTTGGACCAGGGACAGCAAGTTTCTCCTCAACTCAGGGAGGTATAGAACCTCATGTAGGATATGATCTGGAAGACTAGGCAGTTTAAGCCTGACTGTGCCAAGCCCTGATGGCTTGAGTTTGGATTTATCTGTGAAATATACTGCTCCATCAACTTTGTCAGTGAATTCTTCAAAAAAATATTTTCTAAATGTCATGTGACATGTTGCTCCTGAATCTAGCAACCAATCATCTGTCAATGAAGTAAATGAAACATCAAACAAGTCTTCAGTTACTCCATTGTTACAATGTGCTAGAACATAATGAGTTGATTCAGGTGCTTTACCTTTGTCTTTGTCATTAGTTTTACCTTTCTCTTGATTTATTTGATGCTCAATTTTCTCCCAAGGTGTTCTGCATTTGGATGCATCATGTCCATCTTTATTGCAACGTGTGCAATGAAGATTGGATTTGTCAGATTGTCTGCCCCCCCTTTCTGTGAAATTTCTTCTTCCTCTGCCTCTTCTGCCACCTCTTCCTCTGGATGAATATGGAGCATGACTCTTTTCTCTATGTGCCAAGTATGCAACCTCTTTGAAATATGGAGGGACTGTCATCTTCCCGAAAGCTTTCTCTCTTTCTGCAAAATTTTTCTCAAGTGTATCAAAGGTGATATGCTTAAGGTTCCCACTTGCTTGCAAAGACTCAAGATAATGTGAGTAAGTTGGATATAATGCCTTAACATATTCTATGAGAGGTATGTCCATTTTTACACTAGTGCTATCAATATCATGCATGATATATCTAACTTCTGAAGCTAAGGCAAGGGGATCATCATTCTTCATTTCAAGACTGAATAGCTTAATCATCAATTGAACATTTTCTAATTTTGAATGTGAGTCACAGAGTTCTTTTAGCTTTCTCAAGGCATCATAGGCATTTGAGAATGATGAAATATGGTGACTCACCTCTTCATTTACGGAAGCTGCAATCAAGGCATAGGCCTTGCAATTCTTGTTTTCCCAAATGGTGAGCTCCTTGTCTGAAGTGGGCTTTGCTGGTGGATTTCCTTCTTGTCCTTCCCAGATTCCTTTCCAAAGCTCATTAAAAATGAGTGTGTGTTTAATCTTCCAAGACCACTCAAGATAGTTCTCTTTTCCGGAGAGAACCACCCCAACAATAGATACGAGAGAATGCATTATTTTGCTGGAAAAAAATTCTTTTGAAGAGGAAACATTTTGCTACAAAATCTTCAATTCTAGAAATTTTCTCAATTAAAGGGGACAAAAACTCTTTGCTAAAAAATATACTCAATTTAAATGGACAAAAACACTTGCTAAAAATAATGAATTCTGCACCAAAAAAATATATGTATTTTTTTTGTGTTTGAAGAAGGAAAATATATATGTATTGAAAATGTGGAGGCGGTATTATGAATATGAATGGGGCGGTATTATGAATGTATGAATGGTGTGTTAACTGTATTGGAAATAGCAACAAAGATGATATGGACAGAGGGTGGTATATATATATGACAGTGCTATTATATGGAGAATGGAGTAGGGTAGGCGGAAATATGGTAGAAGTGGTATTCAATATGTGGAAGGGTCGATTGGGTAAGGTGCAATGAACAGAGTGCTGTAGTGAATGGAGTGCTGTAGGGGAGCTGTGTATTGTAGGTGAGGGAGGGGAGCACATTATTTAAAAATATGAAAAACGAATTTAATAAAAAGATGTGGTTATGGCAGGGAGGGAAAATTTCTTTGGGGAATGTTCAAGCTTATTACAATGAGGCCGAGGGGAGCGTTTTCATGCAGAGGGATCTCGCGCATTGAGGGGGAGTAGATGGAGTGGCTGTAGATGTAGGAGGGTCTGCGTTAGGGAGTAGGGGGTCACAGGGAAATGGGAAGCCATGGTTTAGTTTGAGGCGCAGGTGGGGAGGCGTATGCAGGCAGTGAGGGTTGTGTTAAATGAAGCAGATAGCATGAGATGGGGATGGCGGGGTATGTGCAGGTGTTAAATGGAGCAGACAACGTGAGATGGGAGGATTCATTGGTGAGATGGGCGTAGAGAAGGGAGAGTAGGTAATGGAGGTAATAGGAATGGTGGAGTGATAGGCATGGATGAGAGATGTGTTGGGGGAGGCCAAAAGGCCGTTAAGAAAATCTAGAATCAGATATTTGCAGGACTGCAAAATTGCAGGGTGGCAGGTATCTGCTGGAACTGCAAATTGCAGAATTTCAGGGACTGCAAATTGCAGAATCTTCAGGAGCTGTAGATGTCAGAGCTGTGCATAATTTGCAGAGATAATTAAAAAGAAATGTAGAATTTCAGTATAGCAATTTAATGGAGCAGCAAAAACTATCATAAAAACTGACTGAGCAAAGGAATGAGGGAGTTACACCACAGGCAAAAATTCCAATAGTGGGACTGGCTCTGATACCATGTCAAACCAGGAGGTAACTCCTCAAATCAGAATGTTTATTGAATGAAGAATGAACATGTATTTATACATGGAGGTGAGGCTATTGGGATTCATCTCCCAATGACTCTTGGCCTTCCTTATTTCCTAATATTATTTATTATACAATATTACATATTCACACCCAACCCATAGGATTAGGTGTCAACAAAACTGATTTAGAACTTGCACCAAATCATGCACCATTTCACTTCGAAATCTGTTACAACTAGAATTACTATGCATGCCTCACCAACAACCTCTAACTTGAAATCCACTAGCTAACTGAATTTATCACTTTTATTTAACTCATTCAAGTCCACATTGAGAATATATTATAGTTTAATGTCCATATTAATTAATGGATAATAAAAATAGACATGCACCCAAAAATAACACTTTGGGCCCCACCCTAGTCTGGGTTCTTAATGCAACTAGGTGCTAAATGCAACTGGGTGCTTAATGCACTAGGCATGGGTACTAAATATTCTGTTTGAATCTCGAAAATTCCAGTAAAAAATTTTAACTTCGCAAAATCTAGAATGCTACCAGAAATTTCAGTAGCACCCTATTCCTTTTTCAAAAATACAATGAAAATGCTGAAAATTTTGTGCAGACTTATATTCCTTGACACCTAAGATGATGTTCAAAATTATAACTGATAAGAAAAAGGTTACTTGTATCAAAAAACCTTTGTACCTTCCCTCTATCTATGTTGCAGCTTCAACGAGCTTATCCAAGCCTGTTTTTCTATCAACAGATGATTTGAATCTAGTTACTCTTGTGGTTGCTTCCTTGATAGTGTCTTTTTCCTCCTTAGAACCATTTTTTTTTCTTCTCTTTGAGGGGTCTAATTATTGTTCTGAAGGAGTTGTGTTCTTGTTTTTCTTCATCGATTTATTTGGTTTTGAACCTTCAAATTTACTTTCAATGTCAATAACCTCTGTCATTAGGCTTGGATTATGTATAGCCTTGGACTTAAGCCTAAACTTGTTATTGTCTCCGGTATGCCTATTTCTAGTACCAACAACAGGTTTTGCTTCTTCCTTCTTCTTCTTACTGCTTATGTCATATCCATCATCCTTAAGGAGTTCTTCATCTGATTGTGTAGGCTGATACTATTTTTGCAACTCCTGTTGAATATGTGCCTCTAGAATTTCTGGTAACACATGCACTTTTGATTTATCTGTAGTTGTAGACCTTCCTCTTCTGGCTCTAGTGTAGACATTAGGAAAGGGAGGAACAGGGGGCACTATTTTTATATATTCGGGTTTACTTTCTGAGGAACTTTCTCCTTTTTCCAACCTTCTTTCAACCTTGACTGCATAAACCTTCTCTTTTTTTCCCTTGGCCTTCTTATGAATGTTTTACCTTTTTTCCTTTCTCTTTGTTCTTATTTTTGTAGGTTGAGGTTTTGATTGTGAAACTGGAGGTATAGGTATAGGTTGGCCTGCCCTATAGAATAAAAATTGGTCCCAAGTTTGATTTCTCATCTCCAACTCTTCTTCAACTAGAAATTTTAATAAAGCTTGATGGTACAATATATACTCTGATACATCAGTGTGATTTTGAACCCTTACTGACATCTTTTTCATACTTTTCAACAAGAAAAATTGCATATTTAATATCTTCATCCCTATAATATGAAAAATAAACCTCATGTGATAGAGGAACACAATTGTTTTTTTCCTTTCACAAGTGACGTATATCTTGATAAGCTTGATAGGTTATGCCCGGTCATTCTTAATATAGCTACCTGGAATGTCTTTTTCCTAATTTGGATCTTTGTGTGCATATTTGAGGAGGCTATCGAGATCTCCTCCTGTAATAAATTTCCCTTTAAACCACCTCTCTCCTTCCTGTGGAAGGTTGAAGGCTTCACTGATGGAGTTTTCAGAAATTTGCAAGGTAAGCAATAAATTCTAGCTTCCTATCAATTAAAAGAGTTAGAAAAATCTTCGGCTACTCTTGAGTGAGAGCTTCCTAACCTGGTACATTGAGAAAATCACCTTGACTTAAAAAACAAGCTTCTTACTATTGAATTGGCATCAACTAGATTTGCACCCTATGGCTCAATTCAATTTATTTTTCCACCTATTTTAGTCATATTCTAAAAAATAAATGACTCTATCTCTCACAACTGATAGGTGGCAGAGTTGAAGGATCTTTACCTTACAATTTTTTCCTATATTCACCTTTGGAATCTTGTCTGAAATCCAGAATCCTTCTCAAAATATGAGTCTTAACAATTCAAACTCCAATAACTAAAACTTCAAATGACAGAGTTCCTGATTTTTTGGTGGTTTTAAAACAAAACTTTGGTTCATCACCCCATGAAAATGAAACTTCATCATAAAAAAAATTCCTCACTGTGATGTGCACCATGCGATAATCCATCATCACCTTCAGTTGGCTGTGTATTTCCATATGGAGTGTTCCAGATCTCTTGAGACAAGCGGATCTGTGACTAGCAGTCACCTCCATTGTCTTCGCTATTAATTAGCCAAAATTTCCAGTAGCACTGCCGTGCAGCCAACCAAACGGTTATGGCATTGAGTGTTATTACCACGATCTCCTCCGTTCATAAAAACACGTACATTAGACACATGTATAACTGACTTGGGGTTGACAGGCAGGACAGGGTAATGGTTAAGTTCATAACTGTGGGTGACACATGGGTTCAACGTATATTACGACTTGAATTAAATTAATTGACTACAATACGACACCTATCATAAGATAAAAAAATATTTAAAAAATATTTGAGGTGTATTTACACTACAACATGCAGCTTAACTAATTCAGATGCACTTTTTCGTTTATTTTTTAAAAATAGAGTATGCTTCCAGAAATTTTCCCAGCATAGGAATAAAAAAGAAAAAGATAGAAAAATGAATACAACAAACTATCCAAAAAGATTAAAATTGGTGCTTCCCGAAATTCTGGTAGCAACCAAAAAAAAAAAATTGATTTTTTTTGAAGTTTAATCCTAAAAATAAAACTATGAAATGGAATCGTGACTTAGCAAAGAATTGTTCTAACATTGGCTCCACAGGGGATAAAGCTCTCCCTACGAGACTCTAATAATATTTTATAGTTTCAGTGCCCTGCCATTGGGATATGGATTCTTATTATGAAACACACCAGTATTTCCAGTGAAATTAGGCTACCAAAAACCTTACTAAAATATCTTTTTGAGAAAGCACCCATTGAATGGGCCTCCAAACAGTTCAGCTCCATGAAGATGCTATAACTCAAAAGTATTTTTCTACAGAATATTTGAGATTCTTAAAGGACCAAGCCATAAAGCATCAAATTTGGAATGCTTACTTGGATCTTGATGTTGTGCATCCCACTTCAACACTAGATCTCCAATCTAAAAATCTTCTTTTTCAGTTCCTTTATTAAAAAATTGTTTTACATCTTGTTAATATTTTCTCACCAAATCATATTGGTGTTCTCACTTTTGTTGCACCTTTATGATTTGATAAATTCTCCTAGTCATATCATTTGTTTCATCTTCATGATCTTGCAAAAATTTAGCTACAGGAATAGCTGATTGGACTGCAAAAAAAGCATCAGTTCCATAAACCATTTGAAAAGGTGATGTATTAATAGACTTGTATATCGTCACCCTGTCTACCCATAAAGAAAAATTATGTTTTTAATCCCATGCTTTCCTTTTTTTCTCCAATAGTATGGTGATGATTCTTACCAAACTTTGTTTTGATGATTCAGCTAAACCACTCCCTTGGGGATAGTAAATTGTAGACTGAGTGAGATGAATGCCATAATCTTCATAGAAATTTAAAAAATGGAGTGGATTTAAAAGAAGTTTAATTATCTATTACTAACCTTGATGGAAATCAAAATTTGGTTATGATTCCCTCTAGAAAATTAATGATCAGTTTATGAGTGGCATTCCTGGTAGGTATTGCTTCAATCCATTTGGTTGTAATATCCCGAAATTGGGATTGCTAGCAAGACATTCCTGGAAAACACATATTTTAGGAATGTGTGATACATAAAAAAAAAATTAGCCCTTGGATCCATTAAATCTGATAATCTAAGACCCAAATCCAAGAGGAAATCAGAAACCAAGAAAACTAGGTGAGGTAAACAGACCTCTCACAACTATAATGGCTGAAAAATGCCCAATAATGGGATTGCAGCAATATGTAAACACAATGATGGGGAAACAGAAATATATTCACTCATTAAATGTGTCAAGAAACACATTATCATTAGCTAGTATTACATCAGCAAATTATACTTCATTCTATGTTCCAAGAATTGGGGAAAAGCAACATTTTAAGCCCTAAAAATGTTATTCCCGGAAAATAGCGTAATAACAGGGGAAAATAATGGTGGGGTCCCTTATATTATGTCATATGGGACTTACATACCAAATTGGAGCAAAATAAAATCACTCTAGCTAAGTTAAACAGGTCTCCCGGTCCTGATATGGCTCAAAAAGGCCCAAATCCCATGACTTTACTTATGCAGATTTTACTGAAGCATGTACAACGTGATTTTATGAGGGTTTATGATGAAATATGATGGAAATAAAATACATGGAGTGTATTACATTAGATCATGGATGAAATTGGAGAATAAGCTTCTTTTACACATTATAGAAATGACCCGGCAAGGGTTCTATGAGAGTACAAGTGAAAAATGTCAGATTTGCAGATCTGGATTTGAAAATGACATATTATAACTGAAGCTATGTCTATATGCAGCTGAAAAATACATGTAATGGAGGAAAATCCTCCTTACAAAGTTTTCGGGAGAAGGGTTGGCCCTTTCCCTGAGAAACAAGCTCAAGATTGAGGGGATTGACCCTCTCACTGTGACACTGCAAGAAATGACACAGTTCCTACAAGGGACTATGTTGTAGATGATGGGATTACTTTGGCCAAGTGCCAATATGTGAAAATATTCTCCGGAGTGCTTCCTCACTAATCTCCAAGAGAAAGAGAGCCTCCTCCTCTGAGAAACAAGTGTTGGAAGTGGCGTTGTGAACCCTCACTACAACACCCTACAACGCAACGTTATACTGCTGTAGAAATAACATTGTAGCTGAAGGAGGATGCTTGGCCTCAAGCCTGGATGTGAGGAAAACTAGTACAACTCCTTCAAGAGACCTCTCAAGAAAGCAGAAGGATTCCTAAACAGGAAATCCTTGTGCTAAGGAGCACAGCAATCTCAACTAAATAGTTGCAGAAAGAAAATAGTCTTCAAGACCAAAATCAAATCGTAAGCATAAAATTGTTATGGCTGCCTTGCCCTACTTTTAAACATGTGTGAGCCTCATTTCCTTGGGCCCCACTCATTAGGGTTTCCTTCACCAAGGAATCTTCCTTCCACTTGCACTACATTGTCTCTATGGATGATCTCCTCCTCTCATACCTCTGTTGTTGACTTGGTCAAACTTGATCTTGTCCACATGCATTTGTCCCTGTTCACACATGAAAGTGTAAAATCCAGCTACTACCTTGATCCCTTTTCACACCATGAGGGATTTTATTCATATTTAGGTTAAATATGGGTCTCCTCCCCCATTTATTCATCTACTAAGTGCAAAAATCAAAAATTAATATTCCCATTAGCTGCTTGCTAATGTAGGAATATTATAGTCCTCCCCTCCCAAATGTTTCTTGTCCTCAAGCAACTGCAAGGATAGAACTAAAAAGCTTCCTCCCAAAGCATCGAGTCTGAAATGTGTTTTGGAACTATCATTCCCATGTGAAACCTCCACCCCCAAGCTATCATCCATACAAGATGAGTCACCTTCCAACATGGCAACTCATGAAATATCTCCTCCACCTTAGGCTCCTGCAAGGAAGGTGGGCTGAATAGCTGAACATGATAGGCAAGATGGCCCACCCCACGTTGTCTTCCTCTCCACACATGGCAAGTGTAGAGTACATGCTGATCTTGGGCTGCAAATAAGTTGCCTCAAGTGGCAAGAAGAAGATTGGATCTCCAAAGACCCTCTCTCTAAAGTCATGAATCATGCTGGCCCAAACCAATCCACTCAAAATGAATGGCACATTATTACCATATGGCATCCAAATCAGAAAAATACTGAAGGTTATGTGCAATTTTGGATGATACAAATGGTTTCTTTGGTGGATACAACACAATCTTTCCAACTACTGATTGAGAATATCATGTGGCAAGTGGTCCTCCAATAACTTACAAGTTGTGCATGTTTGCTCCTCCACCATGGGGTAGTAAGCAACAATGTAAATCAGCTGTACATAATCAAAATAAAAATACACTTTCCCAAATTCATGTATAGATGGGCTACTAGCATTACAAAGGTTGTCCCTAAAGTGACCATGAAACCCAAAAATACTCTTGCTCCCTTGTGGAGCAATGCACTGTTCATATAGGGTGAGAAGATACAAATACTCAATGGAGTAATGAACAAGTACAAAAATGTATCTTTTACTATGCGTAATGAGTAAACTGAAGTGAGGTCCATGGATGCGTCATCCCATGAGAATCTCTTCATAAATATCTGCAAAAAGGAAGGATGCATACTCCCCTTGGAACACTCCATCAATAGGAACATACTCTCTAGTGACAACATTATTGGCCTTAGTGTTAAGGCTCTTGTCACTCCATGACTTCTCTCTTTGACTTTCCACATGCCAAAGCCATCCACCATCATGCTGCTATGTGAGAAGCTCTTCCCCCTATGTGGAAGCCTCTCCTTGTCTTCCAATGCTGAAGGGTAGCCTCTCCTTGTCTTCCAATGCTGAAGGGTAGCCTCTCCTTGTCTTCCAATGCTAAAGGGTAGCCATACATTCCTCCTAAAATATTATGATGAGTGTGGAGAAATTTCAGCCCATACTCTCCCAATAGTAACCACAGCAACAAGGACTCTTGTTGCCTTATTGCATTATCAAAATGAAAATCATGGAGAAATAATATAATGATGGACATGTGAGATGACTCATCAACACAGTACAAACTAGCTCCCTTATACATCATGTGGGAGTTATTATTCCTCCCAATCCAAGGTACATACATGAGATACATCTCAATAATAAATGCATGTGAACACATGAGACATACCTCAAAAAAATATAAATACATGGACATAACATTTGACATATGATGCCCAAATTCTCTTCTTTATAGCCACAACAACCATGCCTTCTTCTTATGCATCCTATCATTGAAAATTAAGGCATGAGATAAGGAAATAGAAATTTTTGGGTAGTGACCATACTCACCCAAAAATAATCAGCGCAACCATGATTCTTACTGGCCTATATCATAGATCTGCAAGGGGTTTGGAAACCTCTTGATCCATACTGCCATCCACTCATCCCAATGTGGGTGATGGGTCTCATTCTGCAAATATTTGGTATCCTCGTATGGTAGGACACCAATCTCTCCAAATCTTTGAATAACTTTGCACTTCATGAAATTTTGAAGTGCACCTCCAATGGGATCTCTCAATGAGACCTCATCCTCATGCATGGCCTTCCAAAACCAAAGAGGCCTTGGATTTGCTGCAATTAGAAGTCTCTCTTTGAGATGTGTCATTCTCATTGAGAGAGTGTCATCTAGAGAGGAGAAAAATTTTCTCATCTCAAGATGTCTACCCTTGGACATCTCTTCCTCCATGGCTTCCTGAATGAAGCTATTATCGAAATGCTCCCATGAGGAAAGGGTCCTCCTTTCTTCACTGCTCCTCTTGTACAACATAGTGCAACTCTATTGATTTGGATCAGCTGTATATAATGATGTAGATCCCTCCATAATATTTTTTGAAATGAAAAGAGATGGAAACTTAATCATACCTTGGTGAAATTTGGAAACTTCTTACAGGGATGCAAGACATTCTTCCTCATATGTGTTGGCTTCCCAAACTGTGGAAGATTAAGGATTCTCCTCCATGGTTACAATAATGCTGGTACATGCCTCTTCAACTGGTGGTGAGGGTTACTTCCTCCTTTTTCCAAATCTCCTGATCATCCTTTGAGAAAAATCAGCAAGAGTAGATACCCTTGTATGGCTCAAATGGCTAAACCACCAAGTATTAGCTTCACCCTCAACGTGCATCACTACAATTTCTACAGCCTCTCTCTCTACTACTGGATGTAGTAGGAAGAAATCCTGTAGCTTCACTACCTAAGCCTTTGATGCACATTTGAGTGATCCATCAAAAGTGGACAATAGGAATCTAGTGCCTCTCATCATCCCACAGCTGTAGGGTCTCTTTCCTTCCTCCAGCTGAATGAACTGTAGTAAAGCTAGAGCCTCCTTGAAGGCTCTAGGTTTATATTTGTATTCAGCAATGTATTCACTTAGAATGTCAGATTCCAAGTGTCCTTCATGCCTCTTGTCTTCTTCTTTGTGAGAGTAGGAAGTGCACGATCCTTCCTCTTCTCCTTCCTTTGTTTTCTTAACCTCCTTGGAGAGGTCCTTTCTGGATCTAAAAAATTATGAGAGCTAGCTCATTCTTTTCATCATCTTGATCTCACTCTTGAGACTCACAGGCTGAGCCAAATATCATGCTCTGATACCACTCTAATATCCCCAAATTTGGATTGCTAGCAAGACGTGCTTGAAAAAAAAAAATTCGGGAATGTGTGCTACAGAAAAAAATATTAGCCCTTGGATCCCTTATATCTGATAATATAAGACCCAAATCCAAGAGGAAACAAGAAACCAAGCAAACTAGCTGAGGTAAATAGACTTCTCACACCTAAAATGGTTGGAAAATGCCCAATAATGGGACTGCAACAATATATAAACACAATGCTGGAGTAGCAACAAGCTATTCACTCATGACATGTGTCAAGAAACACATTATCATTAGTTGGTGTTACAACAACAACTTATACTTCATTTTATGATCCAAGAATTGGGGAAAAGCAGCATTCTAAGCCCTAAAAATGTTATTCCCAGCAAATAGCGTAATAACAGGGGAAAGTAATGGTGGTTTCCCTTATATTATGTCATATGGGACTTACATACCAAATGGGAGCAAAAAAAATCACTCTATCTAAGTTAAACAGGTATCACGGTTCCGACATGGCTCAAAAAGGCCTAAATCCTATGACTTTACTTATGCAGATTTTAATTAAGCATGTACAGCATGATTTTATGAAGGTTTATGATGAAATATGATGGAAATAACATACATGGAGTGTATTACATCAGATCATGGAGAAAATTGGAGAATAAGCTCCTTTTACACATTATAGAAATGACCCAGCAAGGGTTCTATGGGAGTACAAGTGCAAAATGTCAGATCTGCAGATCTGGATCTGAAAATGACATAGTCTAACTGAAGCTTTGTATTTATACAGCTGAAAAATACATGGAATGGAGGAAAATTCTCCTTACAAAGTTTCCGGGAGAAGGATTGGCCCTTTCCCTGAGAAAGAAGCTTAAGATTGAGGGGATTGACCCTCTCACTGTGACACTGCAAGAAATGACGCAATTCCTGCAAGGGACTGGGCTGTATATGATGGGAGTATTTTGGCCAAGTGCCAATATGTGAAAATATTCTCTAGAGTGCTTCCTCACTGATCTCCAATAGAAAGAGAGCCTCCTCCTCTGAGAAACAAGTGCTGGAAGTGGTGTTGTGAACTCTCACTGCAACACCCTGCAACACAACGTTATACTGCTGCAGAAATAACACTGTAGATGAAGGAGGATGCTTGGCCTCAAGCCTAGATGTAAGGAAAATCAATACAACTCCTTCAAGAGACCTCTCAAGGAAGGAGAAGGATTCCTAAACAGGAAATCCTTGTGCTAAGTATCACAACAATCTCAACTAAACAGTTGCAAAAAGAAAATAGTCTTCAACACAAAAATCAAATCACAAGCATAAACTTGTTATGGCTGCCTTGCCCTCCTTTTAAACATGTATGAGCATCCTTTCCTTGGGCCCCACTCATTATAGTTTCCTTCACAAAGGAATCTTCCTCCCACTTGCAATGCATTGTCTCTATGGATGATCTCCTCCTCTCATACCTGCACTGTTGACTTGGTCAAACTTGACCTTGTCCACATGCATTTGTCCCTGTTCACACATGAGAGTGTAAAATCCAGTTGCTACCTTGATCCGTTTTCACACCATGAGTGATTTTATTCATATTTAAGTTAAATATGGGTCTTCTCCCCCATTTATTCATCTACTAAGTGCAAAAATAAAAAATTAATATTCCCATTAGATGCTTTCTAATGTAGGCATATTACATTGGTGAAGTAATCAGTTGCAATGATAATCCAATGATTTTTTCCACTTGAAGGTTGATGAATTTCACCAATGATATCTAATCCCCATTGTTGAAAAGGTGCAAAAACAACTATGGGCTTGAGAGGCAAAGACTTTAAATGTTTTTTTCCAATGAACTTTTGACATTTTTCACATGCTCTCACCTCAGTACATACATCAGAAAAAAATTTATTCAAAAAATAACCATCTCTCAATATTTTGTATGCAGTAGTTCTCCAATAGTGATATCCTCCACACACACTACTATGAAAATCAAAGATAACTTTATTAGACTCATCTGGGTTAATGCATATCAACAAAACTCATGTAGGATCTTTCCAATATAAAAAATTATCTTTAATTCAGAATTTAATAGTTTTAAGCTTCGAAGATCTTATTATTTACCAAAATAGTGGAATAACCTGTTCAAAAGTATTAATGACCCAATAATTTATAGGAGGTTTAAAATGTTGTATAAAATAGATGATGGCCTTATACTATATGCATTCAGAAAGGTTTACATCAAATTCCATGATGTCTATAGGTTCATAAATATGCCCTTAAAATTTTTCATCCATGAAATTCAAGCCCAAAACTTTACAATTTTCTTCAGCTAGTAGTTTGGCTAATCCTTGACCTTTGATTAGTTTAGTAGGTTTTATCTCTAAATCAAACCCCAAGAACTTTAAGTCACCCACTTACTTCTTCTTCCATCAATATCGGGCTGAACTAATATCTCTCTAACATTAGATGAAGGAGCTTAACCAATAAGTTGTTCATGAAGAATATAAACTCTAAAATATTTCATATCTCTCACTAATGCATAGGCATGTTTTTCCCACATTTCATACTTCAATTCTGCATCTCCAAGTGCTCTGCTAAAAAATGCTATGGGATCTTCCTTATTTTCTGAATATTTTTGTAATAAAATAGCAACAATAGTATCTTGTGAGGTAAATGAGAAGATCAAGAAAGGCTTTGAGTATTCAGGGCTTACTAGATGAGGTGCTTTAATTATGTTTTTTTTTATCAACTCAAATGAATTTATGGATTGAATGGTCCACTAGACTTATTTGTCCTTCTTCAATATGCAAGTAATATGATTCACCACTTCAGCAAAAATTGGAATGAACCTTCTTAAGAAATTTATCTTACCAATGAAAGATTGAACCTCTTTCTTGGATCTTGGAAGTGTTAAATATTGAATTGAAATTACTCTCTTAGGATCAAATTTCACTCCATATTTAGAAAATATGTGACCCAACATCTTACATTCCTTGAGACCAAAATGATACTTCTTTCGATT
Source organism: Pinus albicaulis (assembly GCA_034641835.2). Taxonomy (NCBI): domain Eukaryota; kingdom Viridiplantae; phylum Streptophyta; class Pinopsida; order Pinales; family Pinaceae; genus Pinus; species Pinus albicaulis. The sequence goes on along the minus strand of JAXQQM020089686.1, from coordinate 3,401 downwards.
CAATGATATACCATATTTTCTGCATTTAACAAATACTTGTCTCAAGTGTTGAAGGTGTTCTTGATATGAAGTTGAATAAACAGTAATATCATCTAAATTTATGACCAAGAATTTTTCATTTTCTCCAATGAATTCAAATTTCATAGAATGCTAAAAAGTAGCTCTAACATTCATAAGCCCAAATGGCATATTTTTGTACATGAATGTTCCCCAAGGAGTAGTGAATGTTGTCTTCTATCGATCTTTCGATCACACTGAAACTTGATTATTACCAGAAAACCCATCTAACATGGAAATTATGTCTGAACCAGTTACCTTTTGAAGAATATGCTTCATTTTTGGCAAAGGATAGCTATCTTTCTTGGAGAATTTGTTGCGATCTCTGAAATATACCCATAGTCTGAATTCACCACTCTTCTTCCTTAGTGGAACTAGATTATCAACCCAATCTGAGTATCTCAATGGAATGATGATTTTAGCTCCAAAAATGTCTTCACTTCCTTCTCCATCACTGGTAACAATAGTGGATTTGTAATATTCCCAAATGGGAAAATCATAAATATAGTGCATAAACATGGAAATAACAATGTATATCAATGCATAAATGTGAGAGACTAATATGGAGCTTCTTTATACATTAAAACAACAACAAAAATGTATAATATAATGGGCCACAAATCATATAATAGGATATAGCAAGCCTGTAATAGATAAATCCCTCAAGAATGAGGTGCTGCTACTATATCAAAATGCTGGAAGACTGCTACTATGCAATCATAGAAGCACTACTACAGAAAATTAATACACAAAATATTAAGGGTTAATACATTCCTCAAAAGATATAGAAAATGAAGATCTAGGCTCTATACAACCTCCAACAAGAAACCCAAGAGGGTTTTCAGAAATACACCAATATAAAATAAATGAATCAAATCCCTAAGTTTGAAGATTCATTACAACAATACAACTGGAAAGATGTGGCTGATATGATATGACAAAGAATGTAGCCTCCTTCGATGGATCCTCTAGATGAAAGGTTGATCCCTTCACTAGAAAACCTCCTCTCCAACTGGTGTACTGAAACCACCCCTGCAACTCCTCCCTAAAATAATGCAGCCCAAGATAGAAACTGCATTGTAGGGAAAAATGATAGTGTGGCATGATGCCAAATGCTGCAATAAGTCTCAAGGCCCTTCCTCACTAGCCTCCTAATGGAAGTAATCCTTCCTCCACTAAAAAAAAATCAGAAATCACCCGAATGTAGTAACTTCTCCTTGAGCTTGGAAGATATAGATAAGAATATCATACCATGATTGTAGATGACCTCATCTATGACTGAATATCCCTCCTCTTGTAGTTGGTAATTAAGTATCATACAAGTAAAAATATCCTTGGAATAATCCACCAATAGTTGGGATTTCCAATATGGATCTATCCTCCAAAGTGACAATGTTGATGATCTTTCATATAAAAAATTTGTCATGTGCCTGCCCCCTTCTTTGACATATCTAATGCCAAATTTACATATTAGGAGGCTTCTACCCTCCCTCTGTTGCTCCTTTCTCAGTGCAAGATCTGAGATGAGAGTGGGTAATGATGATGTTGGGAGAATGTCTCCCTCCTCCTTGAGTCTATCCAAGACTCTCAGCATTGTACTATGACCTCCCAATGCTTCCACTTCTCTTGGATCTATGAGTGGTGCACCATGACATGAGAAATTTCTCACCAACTCCTGATCAGGTGGCCTCCTAGGGGGTTTTCCACAAAACAGTAATGTATCATGGGCTAATCTCATATGCATAATATATGGGACTAGTGTGTCCTTGCTTCCACTGTGAAAATTCAACTTTGTTTTCTATGTGGAAGTTTTCTGATATTTGGGTACCACTCTCAATGATGCATGAGTCCCTCCGATTGGATAAATTGCTCCATTCTCACCTCCTTGTGGTGGTGGATCATCTCCTTCTATTCCAGCGATGCGACCCCCTTCTAGTTCTTCTTCTTCCTCCTCCTCATCATCTGAGAAGACATCTATATAGAGTTCCTTGCCTACTGCACATCTATGTCTGGGTTCCCATGATTCTTGGCATGTGAAGCAAAGCTTCCTTCTCCTCAAGTCTCCTCAGACATCATCACTAAGAGGTACCTTGTTTTGGCTCTCCTTTGAAAGAGGGGCCTTCTCATTTTTTTCCTTGGATGGAAAAGTGTGCTTTTGATGAAATTTTGCCTTTTATTTTGGTAAGGCATCTTGTAGATCTCTAGCCCTTTCAATGGCATCTTTAAAGGTAGTGGGCTTGGTATATTTAACCAACCCATGAAGAGATTTTTCTAACCCATCAATAAACATATAGACCCTCCTTGCTGCAAATAAATCAGGAACCATAACAGAAAGTTTTAGAAATTCAGAAATGTAACTTTCTAGATTACCTGATTGTCTGAGCTTTTCTAACCCCATGAAAGGTGCCTCCAGGTCTCTTCGATCAAACCTATCCACCAACTTCCTTGTGAACTTTGAATATGCAGTCAATTGGCACGACCCAATGTAGACAAGACATGAAACCACCAATCATGTGCCTTACCCTCAAGGTGTAGCGCTACTATCTTGATGGCCTCAATCTCCGGTACTTGGTTCAACTGGAAGTAGATGTCAATCTTCTCTACCCATGATTTTGCAGTGCATTTTGATGACCTGTCGAAGTTGGGTAAGAAAAATATGCCCATATTTTAGTGTAGATCATGATTTTAAATGAATCCTCCACCTTTATTGTGATGTCAAGGTCTCCTATTGTCCTCGATCTGACAAAAATTTTGAAAATTAAAATGATCCTTGAATCTATGAGATTGAGACTCATACTCCGTGAAATATTCTTCAATATTTTCTTGTTCTTGAAACCCTCCATTTCCCACTACTAATAATGTAGGCATTGTAGAGCGTTGGGACACATGTTGCTGCTTCACTGGTTGATCACTCTAGTGATGATAAATGTCGGAGCCTTAACCATGTAGAAACCCTTTAGGGGATTCCTTATGTCTATCCATCCTCATATCCTTTATTTCTCTAGCAATGTCTTGCATAGTTCAAAGAAGAAGCTTAGGAAACTCCTTCTCCTCCTCTCCTCCTAATAAAGGGGGTTTTCCCTTGTCTTCTCTATCATCTTTATAATCATACTTTCGGTTTCTTCTGAGATACCTCTTCTCTCTATCTATGAGAGGATCTCCTTCTTCTCATGACATATTGGCTTAAGATGCACAGGTTGAGCCAGGATTATGCTCTGATACCATTGTAATATTACCAAATGGGAAAAACAAAAAATAGTGCATAAACATGGAAATAACAATGTAGATCAATGCATAAATGTGAGATACGAATATGGAGCTTCCACTCCTCCATAACAACGTTG
>JAXQQM020082021.1:0-19340 GCA_034641835.2 Pinus albicaulis | reverse complement strand
AAATGGCGCCAATTTGTTGAGAAGGTAAATCCCCTCTGCGGACAGAGGCGATCCCTACCAGCCCAGCAGGGGTCTAGCAACAAACAAACAATGCTATGACGCAGGCTCCTAGTTACGAATGAAAGATTTGGGATAAGAACCTACCTGGATTCCAGCGCTCGATCTGAAAAAGAGATGTCCCCGTCCTTCAGTCCTGGCAGATCACAATCCTTCCACAATCTCCGTGGATGAACACCTGCACACAGAAAGAACAAACAGATACAAGCATAGGAACCAGCATACGTAACTAAACATCGGTCAGAAAAGACATTACTCGCATTAACATAATGGAAAAAGGAGTGGAACCATAATCATAGTCATCTATTAAAGTGGTAAACTAATAGAAGTTACAACCAAGTTCTGACGCTGCAGCCTCCTTCGCGCGGGTCTCCGGTCGTCCACGTCTCGCAAAGCTCGCCGGGGGAAAGGGAAACCTCTCCAGAGTCTCGTAACAATGGTCTCCTTGCTCGAAGGGGCCTTAAGGGAAAGGAAGGATTCTTTTCAGCACAAAGGCACTTGGGAATAGGAGATGCAAAGCTTCAGCACTTCAAGACTAGCTTGCCATGGATCTGAGCAAGCTTATATAGATGGGGAAGGAGGGAGTTGGGATCCCTATTATTATGGGATTGGCCCTATCAACAAGGAAGGTTCCATAGAAGGTGGCAAAACTACTTCCCTTCCATAGAACTCCCGTAGCCAAACCTCCCAACTCAAGATAGGCAGTGGTTGTGAGTTTGTTTGAACTCAACTTCCGCCATCCATATATAAAAAACAGTCCCTAAAATGGGTGGCGCGATTTCTGCTCTATGACAGAGCGCCAAGTGGCGCGACCTCTTTACAGGATTTCCCTGAGTGGCGCGAGTACTGAACTGTCTACCCGCGCCAATGCAAAAAGAGCAGTTTTTCATGGATTTTGCAAGGAGATGTCTCAAGGGGAAATGAAGCTCATACTCAGAGGGATGCATTGATGATGTTTTCAAGGCATGACAGTGTTCACAGGTCACATAATGGGTCCTCCATTGTGCGGGATGGGGAATGGTAGGGACGGTGACAAATTACCGTGTAACACTCACCTGGAAGGGAGCTACGACCCCCTGACTGAAGGCTACAATCCTCAGCACCTCTATGGACCACGTTTCATCAATTTTCACACTGGATCCAAAGCTTCCTTTAGGACACAACTTGCAGGCCTCATTTCATCATATTTTCAGACTGGAACAAACAACTCAGAACTGTAGAATACAGATAGCAGCAACACAGCAGAACAGATTAGACATTTCATACCCCTTGCTTCAGCAAACCCTAGTTTTCATACGCGCTTTCCTTTCACTGATACCGCGTATATACGCGCTTCCAATCACATCAACCCGCGTATACTTCTGTACATATTACAGAGCTAATTTCACTGCGCATACGCGCTTTCTCTTCAGCGAAGCCGCGTATATACGCGCTTCCTCTGCGTAAAACTAGCGTATGGTTCTTCAGACATTTAGATCAATGCAATTCTTCAGAAAAGATACATCACACAGATTTTACCCTTTACTTCAGACAGATGTTCGCCTTATCTCAGATCTAATCATTCCATAAACAGATCTAGCAAATACAAGTACATTTCAGATCTAGATACCCTTCTTCATCATTGGTGCATCATGCATTCAGATCTATCATTCAACTGTAACCCTTTCCATTCAGATATACTTTAGAGAGAAGTATTCATTCAAGCTCAGACATCTTGCACCCACACTCATGATTTGCACAATGAATTTCTTCTCTTTATATAGGTTTACCCTTTTTTCAATACCATGAGCCAAAACCACATTACTTCCGATGGTATTCCTGGACAGGGTCATTTAGACGAATCATTACCCAATACAATGGGTCAATACCATGGTGGTTACCCCTGTTTTTTCACTTTTTGAGCGCTTTTTCCCATACGCGACTTGGCACGTACTTAACCGCGTGCATACGCGACTTCTCCTAGACAAATCCGCGTATTCCTTGAAACATACTCTTTTCATCATGGATCTAGCACATATTGAATTCCTTTCTTCATTACCTTCTGTACTCTCTGTAGATACATCAGATTTACATCTTTAAACAAGTTCATCAAGACATATTCTATCAAGCACAACTCCATCAGGTGGGTTGCCATTCAAGGACAACACTCTATCAAGTGGGTACTCAGCATCATATTGTCAACAAACATCATATCACATCAGATTTACATCATTTACCAAGTTCATCAAGTCAAGAATAACTTCATCAGGTGGATTTCCATCAAGGATAACACAAGTCAACAATCTCATGTCTTCATCTTCATTCAGTGGGTTGCCATCAAGGACAACACTCTGCATCATATTGCCAACAAGATTTTCTTTTTGTACACTTGGAAAATTGATTCCAACGCCTGCCACCCCACTGCCTCAGTTGAAATAAGAACAGTAAAATTTCATTATCCGGGATACTGAAGTTCTTTATTCAATTTTTCTTTTCTAATGTTCAAGTGCTCCCATCCATTCACAAATATATAAAATATAATAAGTTCAAGAAGTCTTCTAGTATATCAAGCATCCCTATACACCTTGTTTCTATTGTGGAAGAACCTTTCTAATACCTAAAGCTTTCTAGACGCTCCAACTAGCATCTCAAATACCTTTCTTATGAAATCAGTCACCTGCTCTTGTCTTGGGAAAATATATGATGATTTACAATCTCAAAGGAGGAGAATTTCTAGAATTATATATTCAAGTATTAGTTGTAACAGGATCGAGTAGGACTCATAAATCAGGTTTGTTGAATAGCCCTCTCTTGAAAATAAATTATGACACCTTGTGAAACAACTACATTAAGCCTTCCATATAATGCTCAAATAACTGAAGAAAGTGATGATTTCAATTGCCATGAAATTCATAGAGGAAGAGAATAAATGGAAAGAAAATAATATTGTAATTTGTGATCATGTTCCTCCCATGTTCAAGCATATATGAGAGTTTTGCAATGGTTACAATAGATGTGAGGAAGCGTAGAACTACTTTCTAGAGGTGCACGAGGTCTCCATTTTTATCGAAGTATCAATAAAAAGCATATTTTCACTTCCATAGTCTCCTAGACCTTCCAAACCTCTATTTGAATCCCTATAACATCCATGGAATTCATTTCCTTCTCAGATGAGTCTTGTCATGGCATAGTCCTCAATTGAATAAGAAAGAATCCCACCTAAGAAAATTATAGTTCCTCCCAAAATGTGTTGTAGGACCAAATCAAACACTCCTCTAGGGTTATTTGACTGCAAAACCACCTTGAATACAGATAAAAAAGCCCACAAAAATATGCAAGTCTGAGGCAACAACTTGTCATGTTCCCTTTCTGGCCACTCCATCCAATTTTCTTGACAAAGAAATTCCTGTTTTCAAACCAGTGACCCAACTTTTGGCCTCTGATAGGCAGGTTCGTTTCCTTGAAAATGTCTTTTTTTTTGGCTCCACTAATTTTCTATAACCAAGCACTGTAGAAAAACTTGAGTTAATTTAGAAATACGCTAAAAATCCTCAAGAGAGTCCCAAAGTTGGCCCAATACTTTCTTGATGGATTCGTCTTTTACAACATAAGGCTTCAACCAAAATTTTTCCAATGCTTGGAGCTTGTCATGATTATCTATTTCCAGCCACCTTGAGGGTTGTTAAGGAAGTATGCATCGTTGTAACTCCTCCATGTCTCTCCTCTCCATTTTTTTGCAGAGGAAAAATTCAAATGAAGAGGGTGTATTATCATTGAAATCGAGAACATTGTTGAAGAATTTCCATGATGTATCTAAAAATATCCTAAGTTAGCAGCAGCTGGAATTGTTCGTGAAAATGAGATGTTAGTTCCTCTTTTTTCAATTCCCTTATCTAACATTAGCTTTCTCACGTTGACTACATCATCCCATGGAAGTAGCATATATTTTTGACAATGTCACATATGCTCCATTAAAGCGTCTCGAGTGGCCAAGGAGTTCAACCATGTACGCATGATGCTCCACTCTAGGCTTCACTTCAAAATTTCTAATAATTTGATTGAAATGATGCTAGCCTTCATCTACTTGTCCTGCATGGTCGCAGGCAGATAAAATGGCAATGAAGGTGATATGGCCTACCTTAATGCCTGCTTCTTGTATTTCATAAAAGAGTGTCAAGGCATCTTCCTCATGCCCATGCATTCGATACGCACACTACAGAGCTACTAATCAACACAGGAAGGAAAAATAATTTCTATGGTAATAGAGTTAGGCTTCACCTCTTCAACTTGCATTCAACTGAATATTTCCATGGATTCAACACTATGATCAAATTGAGTATACCTCACAATATCTGCACTCCATTTAATTACATCTGGGTTCATTCCTATCATTTTGAAGTTGATAAAAGAGCCCCAAAACCTCATCACAGTATCCATTCAATGCATAACAAGAAATTACTACATTCCATGAAATCAGATCCCTCTTTGGCATATTGACAAACACTTCATATGCATCATCCATTTTTTGTTGTTGCAGTGCTGCTAATTTTGCACAAGAAGTGAGAGCACTGGAAAATAGTGACTGAATTAGATTTCGCTCCAGCCAGCTGCATTTTAGAAAAGATCTCACTACACCATTGTTGTGACCATTCAACTCATACTTGGATATCATCACGCTCCAATTTATCACATTGGGTTTTGACCTTCCCAACTACATTTCGTCAAGTACCTTTCCTGCCTCTTCACAATTTCTAATTTCGAAATATCTTGTAGTAATGGTGTTCCATGTAATTATGGATTTCCATACCCTACTCTAGGGCCAAAATCTCAACACGCGCCTTGAGGACAATTGGAAAGGTGTGTATGCACTAAGTCCTCCCTGTTGTGTTTGGTAATATAGATTGAGGGCTTCCTGGCAGTGTCCATCCCTAACACAACCTCTAATAATAACATTCCATGCGGTAACATTTTGCTTGGGAATTTTGTCAAACACCTGGCTTGTGCCCTTCATACTTCTACAATAAGCATACATGTAAAAAGTGCAGTGAGATCGCCCGAAGAGAGGCAAATTAGTGATATGGGAATTTCAATCTGCATGAGCAATTTTGGCCCTGTATCGATCTCAGATTCAAACCAATACACCTTTATCTATAGCCTAAGACATTTGGGATTAAACAACTATATCAACATCACATTGGGATTCAAGTACAACTTAATGTGCCCAATAAGCAACACCCTTTGGGTGAGATAGACCCATGAAAAATAAGCTAGCAACAACTACAGAACCCGGCTATCTTTATATCTCTTTTTTGTTTTCAAATATATTTAAATCCCACCTTATTTAAAAGAGTCTGTTGATGCTGATGATCATTGGATGACTCTAGTTTTACCATCTGTTATCAAATGACCTTCCAAAACTACTGTATGTTTTGATCCTGTTCTTTCTTCTTTGCCTACGCATCAAAGTCTACGTACGGTGAAATCTAAGTTCTCTGGACTTGATTCTATCATTATTGGGAGTTGGAAATTGTGTCAATCCCATTAAGGATGTCGGATATGGGGTGGAAGACTTGCACCAGAGGTCAAAATCTGAGAAGTACTTAGAGTGAATGGGTGAGAACTTAAAGATTCCAAGAAAGATGCAAACACAATAGGAAAATAGGCAGAGCTACATCCAGATAGGTGCCCAGTGTACAAAAAACCAAGTGACTGCATTGTATCTGAAAATGTTTCAGTTGTAGATGACAACAATCCAGTAGGTGGCCTATATATATCTACATGGAATGAAGGAATTTCTTACCCTTGCCCTACACTGAAGAATGTCTGGGGAACAATAAAAAAAATGGATATTTTTGCCTCACAGGTGCATATGCTGGCATTCCAACTATAGGAATTGGTCCTCCAACTTGAGACCAAAGTGTCATATTTCATTTCACCAGCTAGTATACTATTATGAACATTACCTCAGCTCAAAACCTATTTGGAATAGACTTCCACACATGGCAACTGCACTAGCCATTCTGTAGGAAGACTGGTAAGAAGTTTTGCCTCTCAACCAATGCATTTTGTTGTGGAGTGTAAGGTGTAGTATATTGTCTTTGGATCCCATGTTTAGCACACAATTTATTGAAATATTTTAAGTAGAATTCTCCACCAGTATCATATCTAAGAGAGGCAATATTACAAACTAATTGTTTCTCTATTAATGCTTTGAACTTTTTAAATTCATTAAACACATCATATTTTAATTATAGAAAATATACCCACATTTTTCTACTGAAATAATCAACAAATGGAAGGAAGTACCTAGCACCAGTGGTTGATGTCATGTTCATTGGTCCACGTATGTCTCAAAGTACCAACTGAAGGACCCTCTACACTCTCCAAGCTTGTCCTTCATAAAATGGTATTCAATGTAGCTTCCCTGCCTGACAAGCTCTACAAACTCTATGGATCTTCTACGAAATGTTCAGAAGTCCATCTACTAGTTTCTCTCATGCCAACTGAGAGAGATAGGTCAAGCTGAGGTGCCCATACCTATGATGCCATAGGGGTGCTAGATTTTGCAATAACACTTACCTTTAACTTACAATTTCTAATAAGATCAATATTCAAAAATATAAGATAGTGAAAGCTAAGAGATTCATCTAAAATGGATCATTATAATCTTGGACATAGAAAGCACTCATTGTTGCATAGTTTCCCAAAAGGTCAACATTTTAAGGGCTTCTTTCCTAATTCAAAATCGTTAAAGATATATAAACTAAATATTTCATTTTTCCTACAATTCCAATATTGCACATGGCAATCTTCTTTGCAAATCTCTTTTGTTGCATATGGTATGCCTCTTAATAGACTAAGCTTGTACTAGCATAATGTAAACATGACCTGCAAGTCACCACTGTGTTTTGGTTTCTGAAGACTGTTGCATTATTGAATGACTAGTGAAGTATCAACCAGTGAATAAGTTTCAAGCTTTGGAGAAGTCACAATATATATTATAATTTTTTCTTGCAGATTCACCTCTTGACCATTTTTTTCTAGGAAAGCCTCTTATGAAAAAATAAGTTCTTTCCTAATAGGTTATGACCCTCTTGAAAATACTAGGTTCACTAGAACATTGGAAGCAAATATCTAATGCACACATCTTGCTTACACTACAAGCCATTGCAGAAAATAGAAACCAAGGTGAAAAAGTATCTACAGCTACATTGTAGATGTGTTACAGTGACAAAGTTTCTTGAATGTCTATTCTCCAACATCCATAGCATTACCACAAATAATCATAGTTTGTATTTAACACCAGATAATATACATTCCAATAAGAAGTTGTCAATCATAGTTTTAGCTTGTGGCAATGATTTTCCTTATGCCCTGCTCTCATTTTCAGTCAAAAATTAGATTTCCTATATTGATGACGCTCCTACTGTAATATGACCAACTATTGGACAACTGTCTCACTGTAATTCTAGATAAAATGAGTAGTGTACCCAAATAATATCTTTGCAAGAATATCATTATCACTCACAAGCTTGTGCCATGTGGACCACAACCTAGATTTATTGTCATTTTAAGCTTGGTACTCCTACAGTCCCAAGACAATGCTTAGAGATATTGCCAATACATAGAGATCACCATACACATACTAACCAAAATGGTCATACCATGTTCCTCTAAGACATGATCATATTTACATTGTATTCATCAGTGTCAAGGAGATAAATTGTCATGATACATAGTGATATTTTCATACTTTGCTATCAAGGAAATTTTTTCAATGCACATGATATTCAAATTTATTAGCATTGAAGGTACTCCCTTATTGGTGAGAGATTACAATGCACTGTAATCAAATTCCTTCAACACAAGAATTTTGTCAATCCTTGAAATGATCAGAAATTGGAATGAAGCTTGAATGGTCCACCTCAATGAGACTGTGATAGAGTATATATATAGAACCTTCCACAAATTTTAAACGACTCTGGAAACTCCAGAAGTGAGCATGTTTCGGTCTGCTCAGCTTTAAGGTTTGAGACTTAAAAAATACTAGCCTCAGTGATTTATTTGCAAGATTTGTGCCTTTGAAAAGACATATGTTATAACCAGCCTCCTTATGAGTTTGATCACATTAGTCACCCAACCATGTCACTGTCAGAGGCCAAGATGAGTCACTGTCACAGGCCTTTGAAAACTTGTATGATTTCCACTCAATTAATACAGATTAACCTAGGATGTAGATCGAACAACAAAGAGTTGTAGATCTAATTCCATATGGCCACAAATCAAAGCTTTGCAGATCCAAGAATTATCATGAGGTCACCAAAGATACATTGTGTAGAAAATCTTCAAACTGGAGAGTTATAGTTCAACATTCCACTTCATTCTGGCGATTGACTAGATTCTCTTTAAACCAAGACTAGAATTTGAAAACTTTCAAACCACCGATCTCTTTCAAGGAAAATGAATTGAGATAAAAATAAATGAGGATTGTCACCAGGAGATATAATACTTTTCCTTTTATTAGACCAATAGTGAACTTCAAATCATACTTGATCTTCAATTAGAAGCTAGCCAATATATATGTATAAGGCTTATCCTTAAATTGTCTTAAAGCCTTTGTATCAAGGCATACATCAGCTATCCAATATATATGTATGAGGCTTATCCTTAAATTGTCTTAAAGCCTTTGTTTCAAGGCATACATCAGAGTTTCCTATGACCGGGTTCAACATCTACTCTATTTTGTGCTTAAGGACAAATCTAGGTCTTCGACTAAATCCCTCTTATTTGGACAAATGTTATTGATATCTGAGCCCAATCATCATAGATCCTTCTGAAGCCTTGCATTGGTAATCATCATGAGCTACCCAGATTAGAGATGAGACTTACATGAGGTAATTGCAACATCAAACTTCTAAGAAGCTTTCGGTCAAAGAAGAGAATGTGGAATACCTTCTTCAATCAGAGAGAAGAGATATCTACCAATATATTAAATTACCGAATTCATGAAGAGGAGGGGTCATTTTATATTGAGGCCATTCATTATAAGATCCTTGCTTAGAGCAACTAAGGATGAGGCACCTCTGCTGACAGGGTTAGAACTGTTCCAAAGTTCTATGCCCTTTTTCTCCAAGAAGTTCTTCAAGATTGAAAGCTTCAAAGGATCTGTCCATCCAAGATTGTATAGGATTGTAATAATTATTGCTCATTAACTTTGAAAATTATCCTTTGCTACCACTTGGGAGTACATAGTGTTGTTATGTTCTATCCCTCATGAAATATTGTCTCCATGGGATAATATAGCATGTTGTTTTGGTAACTATGTATCAGGGAATGTGAGTGATAAACACATATCAACCATTGTGGGATTAGATACTGCTGTCTTGGGCACATAATTTCTTTTGAAAATTTGCAACCACACCTCTATCAATCCATACTTTTCCATTATCTATTGCATTAATTATATGACATCCAGTAGAAAATTTCCAACCCAATGGTTGTTGAGACTCTGTATTCACCATTTTTACAGAGCTGGAAGCGTTTTGAAAGAATTTGCCATGAATAGTAATTTTCCCAAGTAACACCTACACACCAAGGCTATTGCTTCTAGTAGATAATTATGTCCTTGTATTCAAGAATTTAGAACCAATTTCCTTCACATTGAATACATTACTCAAATCTAATTCTATTATAAGCACACATATTTCACTAGCGAAGATCATGAAAATGGCATCCAATATGTCAATGGTGGATATTAGAAACTTCCAAACTATTGTTTCACTAGGATACTGACATTGTTTTAGATTGTATGAAACTAAAATTCCTTGAATGCAACAGAATTGGTAGCACCTACCTCTTGCAATCATCAAGACAGAAATTCAAGATGGAATCAAATCTCATGATCTTTTCCATATATATATTCTTAGGATTAAGCTTGACAAAAGACTTAATGATTAGTGAAACTTCAAGAATCAAATGTTGATCCCTTAGATTCAGAGAAATGCTCAGAAACATATGCTAGCATCACTTGCAGTGGTTTTATATTAAACCCAACCTATAGGTCTATAGTGTCACTATTTGTATCATTTATAGATGCAGAGACAAACAACCATTCCAATGTTTTCTTCAAAGGATGTCATGCCTCCAAGGTATTTTTAGTGTCAAATTGGCAATGTATCCTATGCATATGTGGAAGTCATGGTGCTTGCAAAAGGAGGTGAACTAGAATGCATCAGTTACAAGCTTGGCATGAACCCTATATTGCTTCCTAGAGGCCAAGAGTAATATAGATAGAGTATATATCAAAGGATGTATATAAATCATTCTAAAAGTTTTTTATACTATTCTACCTTGTTCTACTATATTGAATATTATAATTTTTTCTTTATTTAACTATCGAGGCTAATTATTATTGTTTACATTTGTTTTCCCTTTACCAATAAAATTCTCTTGAGAATTTGAACTCCAATTTCTGTGGTTGCATAATCATTGAAAATGGGTACCATAATGCATGCATATTGTAGTATAGGAATGACATTAATGTGAAATACCAACAATAGATCACAAAATAGTAAGAAATGAATGACTTCAATACAATGTGTCCTTTAGTTTTGAAGAGCAGTCATTGGCATATTTTTTTGGCATTGATTTCATTGGCGTAATTGTACTGCAAATGGGAATCTCTTGTCCATATAATATAGTGGTTGGACAATGCTTAAAAGATCTCCTGCTACTAGGGATTATATTTTTTAGAAACCAGTGAAATTGGTGTCTGAGATGAACTCTTCAGTTGTTGGCATTGTCATAGAAATTCATGCTTCTTTGTTTTATACATTCAGCGCTATGATGGTGCTTCCGAACCTTCAGCCTTTTGATTTGTGATACAAAGGAATGCAAAGATGGTCACGGAGATATGATTTTTGTCCTTTTATTAGACCAATAGTGAACTTCGGATCATACTTGATCTTTAATGGCCAGTACTAACACAATATATGTGTAAGAGGCTTAACTCTTAAATTGTCTTAAAGCCTTTGTATCAAGGCATACATCGACTATCCAATATATATGTATGAGGCTTATCCTTAAATTGTCTTAAAGCCTTTGTATAAACATACATAAATATCAATATATATGTATGAGGCTTATCCTTAAATTGTCTTAAAGCCTTTGTATCAAGGCATACATTAGAGTTGATCACCAGGAGATATAGTAATTTTCCTTTTATTAGACCAATAGTGAACTTCAGATCATACTTTATCTTTAATGAGCAGCCATCCAATATATATGTATGAGGCTTATCCTCAAATTTTCTTAAAGCCTTTGTATCAAGGCATACATCAGCTATCCAATATATATGTATGAGGCTTATCCTTAAATTGTCTTAAAGCCTTTGTATGAAGGCATACATCAGAGTTGACTATGACTGTGTTCAATAGCTACTATGTTTTGTGCTTAAGGACAAATCTAGGTCTTCCATTAAATCCCTCTTATTTGGACAAATGTTATCGATAGCTGAGCCCAATCATCATAGCTCCCTCTGAAGCCTTGCATTAGTAATCATCATGAGCTACCCAGATTAGAGATGAGACTTACATGAGGTGATTGCAACATCAAACTAAGAAGATTTAGGTCGAAAGAAGAGAATACGGAAGACCTTCTTCAATCGGAGAGAAGAGATATTCTACCAATACTTAAAAAATTACCGAATTCTCGCAAAGGGGGGTCATTTTATATTGAGACCATTCATTATAAGATCCTTGCTTAGAGCAACTAAGGATGTCGAGGATCTGTAGAGAATTACTATTGAGGCACCTCTTGCTAATAGGGTTAGAATTGTTCCAAAGTCTTGTGCACTTTTCTCCAACTTGATTCTTCAAGATTGAAAGCCCAAAGGATCTATCCATCCAAGATTTCATAGGACTGTAATAATTAATGCTCATTAACTTTGAAAATTATCCTTTGCTACCACTTAGGAGTACATAATGTTGTTATGTTCTGTCCCTCATGAAATATTGGCTCCATGGGATAATATAGCATGTTGTTTTGGTAACTTTGTATTAGGGAACGTGAGTGATAGACACATATCAACCATTGTGGGATTAGATCCTGTTGTCTTGGGCACATAATTTATTTTGAAAATTTGCATCACGCCTCTATTAATCCGTGCTTTGCCATTATCTATTGCATTAATTATATAACATCCAGTGGAAAATTTCCAACCCAATGGTTGTTGAGACTGTGTATTCACTATTTTTATAGAGCTGGAAGCATTTTGAAAGAATTTGTCATGAATAGTAATTTTCCCAAGTATCACCTACACACCAAGGCTATTACTTCTAGTAGATAATTATTTCCTTATCTTCAAGAATTTAGAACCAATTTCCTTCACGTTGAAGACATTACTCCAATCTAAGTCTATTATAAGCACACATATTTCACACCTCTGCGATCATCGAGGCATTCAAGATGGAATCGATCTCATGATCTTTCCATACACATATTCTTAGGATTAAGGTTGAGAAAAGACTTAATGATTAGTGAACTTTCAAGAATCAAATGTTGATCCCTTAGATTCAGATAAATGCTCAGAAACATATGCTAGTATCACTTGTAGTGGTTTTATATTAAACCCAACCTCTAGGTCTATAGTGTCACCAGTTTTATCCTTTATAGATGCAGAGACAAAAAACCATTCCAATGTTTTCTTCAAAGGATGTCATGCCTTCAATATATTTTTAGTGTCAAATTGGCAAGGTCTCCTATGCATATGTGGAAGTCACGGTGCTTGCAAAAGGAGGTGAACTAGAATGCATTAGTTACAAGCTTGGCATGAAACCTATATTGCTTCCTAGAGGCCAAGAGTAATATAGATAGAGTATATATTAAAGGATGTATATAAATCATTCTAAAAGTTTTTTATAATAGCCTACCTTGTTCTACTATGTTGAATATTATAAATTTTTCTTTATTTAACTATCAAGGCTAATTATTATTGTTTACATCTGTTTTCCCTTTACCAATTAAATTCTATTGAGAATTTGAACTCCAATTTTTGTGGTTACATAATAATTGAAAATGGGTACCATAATGCATGCATATTGTAGTATAGGAATTCCATTAATGTGAAACAGCAAAAATAGATCACAAAATAGCAAGAAATGAATGACTTCAATACAATGTGTCCTTTAGTTGTGAAGAGTAGTCATTGGCATATTTTTTTGGCATTGATTTCTTTAGTGTAATTGTATTGCAAATGGGAATCTCTTGTCAATATAATATAGTGGTTGGACAATGCCTAAAATATCTCCTGCTACTAGGGATTATATTCTTTAGAAACCAGTAAAATTGGTGTCTGAGATGAACTCTTCAGTTGTTGGCATTGTCAGGTAAGCATGTTGCCACTGCACCCACTAGGCATTTTCATTCTTCAGGTGGCATGCCTTTATAAAGAAAAACCTACATCCATATTATGATTGGAGAATACTATGATGGTGCCTTCCCTGAGGGAAAACTTATATATCAAGGTGCTTTTAAAGACAGCTTGGCTCCATTCATCCTCCACTCTATTCCATGTGATGGTTTGGTGGTCCAATACACCAAGTTATAATTAATGAGGGGCATAACTATTGTAGTTCACTAATCAAATTGCATGAATACTTCAAACAACACCCCAAGATCTAGCACTTTGCAATCCTATACTTTACTTTCCCAAGCACACAACTAGGAAAAGGAATTCCTCTATGCATACTAGTAACTTTTTGATGGCCAACATCAAATTCCACATGCTGGTTGCAACCACATGAAAAGAGCTTTAGTGAATAGCTTCATTTTAACATTAATCAGCCCCCAACCTCTAATTATTAGTCTATTGAACATGTTGACAAAATTTCAAGGTTCTGTTATATTTAACCATGCTTTATATACACCACCTTTCTAATCATATAATGTAGCCAATACAACCTATCCATTCAATGATAGACAACCTGTCCTCACAATAAAATAGTTTGAAACAATTAACTTGTATTAATATTATTAATTGCCCTACACTTGAGCTTCATAAAGTTAGAACAATAAGAAACCTTCACCCTCCCTAAAGCTCTTGACCAAACTTTGCATCACTGCTTTGAAGTGAAAGGATATCTATATTAAGTTTACACCATTGCTGACTTAATGTTACAAAAATGCCCCTTTTTACATGAATCATTGCAGGGGTTTTTTCTGGCATTGACTCAGACTCAATTGATTGTTATCAAATTTGACCTTACGGGTAGTTCCTAATAGAACTTCAGACATATACAACCATATCGTTTTTCCCATATAATTATGATATGGACCAAA
Source organism: Pinus albicaulis (assembly GCA_034641835.2). Classification (NCBI taxonomy): domain Eukaryota; kingdom Viridiplantae; phylum Streptophyta; class Pinopsida; order Pinales; family Pinaceae; genus Pinus; species Pinus albicaulis. Next base: position 4,967 of record JAXQQM020082021.1, on the reverse strand, counting down.
AAATCCACTAGATCTGTCTTCAACAAAAAAAACAAAATTGTATCTGTTTGAATGGAAGGAGACAAAAATAAATAGTCCATGTGAAATTTTTTGTCTTCTTTCAATAGTGGATTCAGTTCACTATTGATGTCTGAATCAAACCTGTTATCAATGGAATCATTAGCTAATTGACTACACCCTGGAGACAGTCATTCCCAACAATTAATAAGCAGTAGCACTCTTGCATCTAAAAAAATGTACAATGCCAGCCGTCATTCTAGCCACACAACTGTCTGTGCAAAATGAAATGATGGCATAGCTATATGAAAAAAAATTGATGATATTAAACCATTACCAAGGGTCAGGGTTTTAGAAGAGAATTAAAGAAATAAATGCAGATTTTTTGCCTCATATCCCTATACTTGTGCAGCATGCTAGAGTCTTTAGAGTCTCTCGACATCCACATGTCACCATCTCATAGCATTGTTTTCAGAATCTCTCTGATTGGTATTTATCATGTGCATCATTCCCTATATGCCACAAATTTATCTGATCTCCATTTCACTAGATTTATATTGAAATTGCTCTTCCTCGATATTGTCCTTAGCAAAAAAATTCCAAAGCTGCTTCACCATCCCCATTAAGCACGCAACATGAAACAATAGTGTTCAAGGTCAGAAAACCATGTATTGACATTTCATCAAACACTTAAATTCAATACCCAAGCTCCCACCAATTGATTTTTGTTGTGGGTTGACGGGGATGAAAACCCACATTTATTCTTGCTTACAACACCCATTATTTTTTTTTGTACCAGGACACCAATTTCATAGATGAATACTCACATGTTTTGCTATTAATCTCGCATATAAGAGAGATTTTCCCTTTCCTGTGCATTAGCATACACATAAATATTATTATACAACCCACTTCGAAGAGCCGTTAACTGATGCAACTATGAAGAACCTTGCAATATTTTGGCTTCTTGATTTCTCAAAGAACCTAAATTTATCAAGGATTACATTATCAACTTTTAGTTTTTAGGATGTTTTCAAAGGGCTATGGTTGATTATAAATCTATGCTGGGAATTTAAGTGAAATATTCTGAACACTAAAATTCCTAGATGACTACTTCTATAGAACTATGCACCAGAGAACACACACCATACATTCTGATTTCCTTTAAATTGAGGTCATAGGTTTTAATTTTCTAAATCTATGTCCCAAACTTGGTTTTTCAGTAGTGTAAAAGTGAAATGTTAATGTGGAAACCAATAATTCCTTTAAAAGGTTCTGTCAAACTGTCCAGTTTCCATAAATAGAAACCAACGAGGATTCCTTCGTTAATCTGATAGCGGGTAAGATACTTGATCATGGACCATAGTTTTCTGGAGATAATTACAATTACAACCCACAAGGGGTATGTATGACATATGAGATGCTGGAGTCAAGTAAAATGAATACAACAAAACCCACACCATGGCTCAAAGAAACTTATCAGTATGTCTCAAATAAACTAATCAGTATGTGTGGATGGATCAAGAGAACATGAGCTCAATCATCTTGATGCCAACAATCAATTAAGACTTAGGTGAATAGTCTTGCAGTCACCCTAGTAACTGAAGTACAACCACCAATTTTCACAACTCTACTAAGGTAAGGAGACAAGTTGCGACTACTAGCTCAGTGAGTAAGAATTACAATGGTCTTAGTCATCCTGGTCAGGTGGCAACTATCTTGGATGTACAACAATTTGTGATTAAGAAAAAATTGCAACAAACATATTAATTTAGTAGATCGTACATTGTCCAAAATATTCTACAGTATTTAAAACTGCCAACTATTATTCAGCATACTAATGGAGTGAACCACCTCTTAACATCAGTTTTTTTATCTAAGCTGCACTGGAAATAGGCAATAAGTAGCACCAGTTCAATTTTTTGGAAAATTTGCAGACCTTCACAATAATGATACTTGAATTGACATAAACAAAGGCCCACTTACCAGCTCATATGAGCCTTAATGAACACATGAATATTTGGTTTCTTTTCCATCTACCATAGTAACCAAGAAGCTGTAGTAACCATAGACTCCAGAATCCTAGAACTCCAAAATTTCAATTATTTATTACTGGTAGTTTGGTGATTTAGCAAAATGCATTAATGCTATAACATTTTGTTGTTATTTCCTTGAATAGTGGTCTCATTTGGCTGGAGTTTTAGTTCCTGGCGTAAGCTACTACAGCTAATGCGTACTTGAGATCGACAATCCCTAGTTTTTGATAATTCATTTTCATAACTACATGCGTTGTTTCTGCAAGCCATTGAATTATTGAGCCTAATCACCTGATATGTTATCTAGATAGGTGTGTAACTATGCCAATCATTTCTACAAAGCCTTTAGAAGGTATTCTTATCTACTGCAATATAATGAAGATGCCCAACTTGTGCTAGCAGTTAATTACTTTGTATGCCTTTAGCTGTGGTGCCTATTTTGGCAACAACAATTTAAGTTTTACAAAAGTTTCCTTCAATACATCAACTCAGCAAATCAAACATCTTCCACAGTTTGCTGCAGTACTCAAAACTAGGAATGTAGCACAAGATACCTCAAAGCTATGAACTTCTAGTGGCTGCCATAGTAATGGAATAGACCACCTATTTCTACCAGATTCTATTTAAGACACAAGAAATGGACAAGAATCAACAATGGTGGTGCAGCGTTTCCAACCATCATGAGGGTGATATTAAAAAACAACGAACAAATATATTTTAAGAAGGGAAACGAGGTATTATGAGCCTTTACTACATGCATTTTTGTATTTTGCACCATCTGCGTTAGACACAAAAATTCACAACATGATTATGTGATTTGTTACGATACTAAAGTGAAGTAGTAGTTACAAAATCCCAGAACTCCAAAATGCATGTATTTTAACAAAGAAATTCTTTTATTAACCTTAATATAGCTCCTTAGTTTTCTTAGGCTGGAGTGGTCACTTGGGTCCAAAGTCCACTAGCGTTTTTTACTGGAATTCATTTATGCACTGTTGGTTTAAAGCAGGTGAACTTAGTGACCTTGACCAAATTCTCCATCTTTATGGAGTATCTGACAGGTTTTCTCATTCCATGAACCAATCCCCAAGCCTTTTGAAGGCACTCTTCTCTAATGCAATATATTGAATATGCCAACTTGTCCCAGAATTGGTTACCCTGATGAAGTTACCCTTCTTTCTGGAGTATCTGACAGGTTTTCTCATTTTGTTAATCGATCCCTAATACTTTTGAAGACACTTGTCTCTAATGCAATATATTGAATATGCCAACATGTCCCATAATTAGTTCATTGTTTTGTATGCCTCAATTGTGGCTTATGTTCGCAGGACATCGATTGCTTCAGTTTTTGACTGTATGACATCTCAGCATGGTTAGGTCAATTCTCAGCGTAGTTATATAATTCTCTATTCCTGATGGCATGCATATTTATCTAGTGGCTGTCATTCTTTTATGCTCCAACACAGTTGAAGAATGCAAGAAAATTAGCAGCTTTTAGTGTAGGTCATCCATTATTTTTGTTGTCAAAACATCTCTTATATTTACGGAAAAGTATTTACAAACAGTAAATCAAAAGGTGGAAGTGTATATACAATGGATCTTGTATCAGTATCCCCTTCTGTAAGACTAGAAAAGCAGAAATAAAGTCTGTATAGGTTATCAAATATAAATATTGAGCATCTCTTATCAATAATTCACCCTCAGTTAATAGTTATTCATGTACCTCATTACACGACACAGAACAAAAAGTAGACAGATTACTATTTTTTTCCTTAAAAACAAACTTACACTTAATCTTCCTAGGGAAAGCATAGCAGAGATGCTCAATCACTGCCAAATCCCAATGAAGGAAGAGTTGACCAGATAGCTACAATTGCCAAACAAGGCTGCACACTAGTGAGCTCGGCATTGAAGGAGAACTAAATAGTGGTCCTGATTATCTTTCCAAACAGATTAGAAATGGTGTAATTTGTGTGCTCACTTGTCTTCTAGATCAACCGACACCCCACCTTGCATTGAGAGTTGGAGTTAATAGATTCTGCTAAAGCAACAAAGGTTAAAGCCTTTGTGGTTGACACTACTGTAACGACTGACCAAAGATCCACCCCACATCCCTGCAAAATAGCCTCCATGTCGCAATGTTATTTTTCAACATGTTGGGTGAGGGATGATTCCCCCCCATCCTTTTCGAATATTGTACTTTCCACCATACTTTGACCACAGGTATGATTGCATGATTTTCTCTAGATGCTAAAATTGAGTCTTACTAGGCAACCAACAATTGCTAGTTTAAAGTTTAATTATTTAAAGGGTGCTAGCTCAATGGAAGAGCACCTGCTTCACAAGCAGGAGGTTGGTGGTTCGATTCCATCGTGCCCTGATATTAATAGGGAATGAAAACGATCAATTTTTTGTGACGAATTCTCTTTTGACCATCACCAATGAGCTTATGGTAATATTTTTTGACCCTCACCAAAATATGAAATGGTGACGGTTAATGAACACCACCATATATACGCATTAATAGTGACGACCATGAAAGGTCCATCACCATAAATCGTTGTTGTTGATATGAAATGGTGAGGGTAAATAATTGTCATTATAGTCATTATTTGTGATGGACCTTGATGTCACCAATGAGCTTATCATGACATTTTTTGACCCTCACCAAATATGAAATGGTGACGGTCAATGAACGTCGCCATATATATGCACCAATAGTGACGGTCATGAAAGGTCCATAAAAAAAAATCGTTGTTGTTCATATGAAATGGTGACGGTCATCATCCCTCATTATAATCAATATTCGTGACAGACATTGAATGTCACCAGAACACATACTTTCGGCGACGCCACCTTTGGTGACGTTCAGTTTTTTGGTGACGAAGGCTATTTTCCGTCACCATTGCTCATACGAAATGGTGACGGTCACAA